>CM030897.1:31549588-31722065 GCA_018136845.1 Heterotis niloticus
AGAATCTGATTCCCAATTTCCCAAAGTGTCACGCTGTCATACAGTACCAGTCCCGTTGATGTGTGAGGGAATAATAGGTAGAAAATTAAAGAAAAAACGCACAGTCTTCTTGGAGCGATCAGGTAGGCGTCTGGACGTGGCTGCACCATATTGAGAAGGATGAAGAAAGCAAAGCAGAGCTAGAGAAAACACACACACCTTCAACCTTTCCCTGCTGCAGTCCGTTGTCCTCACGTTTCAAGTCAACCATCATTGTTCCTGTTCACACACGACTGCGTCTCCTTGCTCAGCTCCAACATCATAGTCAAGTTTGCTGACGACACCATGGTCATCGGCCTGATCACCAACAACGATGAGCAGGCCTATAGAGAGGAGGTGAGAACCCTGACCTCATGGTGTCAGGACAATGACCTCCATCTCAACGTCAGCAAAACAAAGAAGCTGATCGTGGACTTCAGGAGACAGCAGAGGAAGGGCCATGCGCCCATCTCTATAGCCGGCACCCCAGTGGAGAGAGTGAACGTCTTTAGGTTCCTCGGAGCAAACATCACCGAGGACCTGTCCTGGTCACGGCACACCAGCGTCGTCATCAAGGTGGCTTCACAACATCTCTTCTTCCTCTGTCAGCTGAGGAGATTCGCCATGGACAACAGGATACTTGTCAACTTCTACAGATCTACCATTGAACGTATCCTGACTGGCTGTTTCACGGCCTGGTATGGCAGCTGCAGTGCGTCAGATCGTAAAGCTCTGCAAAGAGTGGTCAAGACAGCACAGACCATCACCAGGACTGATCTGCCAGCCCTGCAGGACCTCCACACCCAGCGCTGCAAGAAGAAGGCACTTAACATCCAGAGGGACAGCAGTCACCCCAGCCACAAACTATTCTCCTTGCTCCCATCCGGAAGACGCTTTAGGAGCGTTCGGACGAGAACAAGCAGGTTCCGGGGCAGTTTTTTCCCCCCACATGGTAAGACTGTTGAACCACTGACCCCTCCCTTGGACAGTGAGACAGTGTTGATCAGACTCTGTCTGTATACTGTTTTTTTTTTTGCCTTGTATGCCCTTATTGGTTGTGTGGTTGTTGGTTTGGCTGCTGTTGTTTGGTGTTTGTTTTTGTGTGCTGCTACTTGTTTTGTTTCCTATTTCTGTTTACTAACTTCTGTGTATATATTTCTAACCTTAATGTATATATCTTAATCCTTATTTATTTATTCTACTTATTTATTCTACTTATTTATTATTTGATTTTTTTTATATACCTTATTTACATATTTATTTGCTGAGATGCCTGGAAGCAACAGTTTTCATGGTGACAACACTTATGTTGCTGTTGAATAAACCTTGAAAACACACACACACACACACACACACACACACACACACACACACACACACACACACACACACACACACACACACACACAAAAAAAATTTGCATGCAAGATGCTGCTCCACTCTGGCACTCTCTGTACCATGGTAAATATCAGCCAACATCCTGTCTTCTGCTGAACTGTCCTGCCTGCATGGGTTGGGCAAAGTGCTGTGAAGGTGCCACATGTCACTGTACCGCAGAGAACTGCCATCCTACATTTCACTGCCATGGCCACTTTCTGCACAGAGGTGGAAGCAGAGTGAAGCCGTGTGACCCGGTTACCCAGGACCACGAGCATAGATGGCCTTAACAGTGCTTAGTCACACTGGTGCTGCATTTATCGGCTTCACAGAACCACCGGTAGTGCAGGAAAAGCACGTGAGTGCTCTCATCTGGTGCCCCGTGGCGTTGGTTTGGGTTGCAATCCCACGCAGCACTCGCCTCACTACGTCCCTGGGCTGCCGACCGCACAGGCCAGCATGCGACAGCAGTCACTTGTGAGCTGTTTTCCAGGCAATACACACAACCCCCATCGCTAAACGCAATGTTCCTGAAAGGGGCAGGTTGTGGCTGCCATTGGCCCTAAGGAGGCGTCCGCTGTCAGGTTGACAGGAACACCACAAGCTGAGTTCCTGACAGACCACCTGGCTCCACCCATCAACCCCCCTCAGTGAAACCACAGCCCGTCTCAGAGCTGAGCTCCACCTCAAACTTGACAGCACTGCGCTCCCCTCCTCATTACAGCGCAAGCAGCAGCACGACGCAGACGCCCGGCACAGAGAAGCCACCGTACAGGTAAAGAGGGCGACCGTAGCTCAGCACAAACCGAACGCTGTCTGTTGAGATGGACAGGCGGACGGACAGACACAGGACACATCTCCAAATACAGCTGAGCACACCACTCTGGGCTTTACAGTGCGATTTTGCAGCACAGCGCCAACCCGAGGCTCATTTACCCTCAAGTCCAGCCTCTAAAGGCTCACCAAGATGGGCCTGGGGTTGCTGTCTCAGACTGCACGACACGCAGACGCCGCTCGAGGCAGGGCTGCAGATGAATTGCGTGCACTAACAGGTGGCTGAGAATAGCTTAGTGACCAGGTTAACTATGGCTGACTAGCTTATCATTAGGGTGCTTTCAGACAAAGCAGCTTTCCGAACACGACAGACAACGACAGGCTCGGCCGCCTCCTCCAGGGTACAGCACGAGGACAAGCTGCAGCACCATGAACCCACGAGGCCAGGGCCTCAGCGGTAGGGTAGGGCAGGGCCAGGCCTCAGAGCACCTCAATCCTTGTCACATACAAGGCAAGTCAGTGTAACTCATGTTTATTCGAAGGTCCACGGTACGGCACACAGGACTGCACGAGAACAGTTTGGCTATTTCACTGCATGCTTTTCTCTTCGATTCTAGTTTCTCTGCAGGACAACAGAAGAGATTCAACTGCCAACACCTGCAGCCCCCACAAATGCACCTGTCAATCATCTGCTCCTTCACAGGGCTTACCCTGCTATCCCTACCCATCCCGGTGAGCCTGTATTTCATGACTGGCCGGGCCACCGAGTGCGACAAGATGGAATTTGCTCCTGGCTCCAACCTGGCGGGAGAAGGTTTTGACATCACCAAGATGGAGCGCAAGAGGGCCTACGTCATCGATTCGAGCGCATGGAAAAACAAAGACAAAACATGTACCATATGGTACAATCCATACCTGCAAAAGAAGCAAAAGCTTCCTTTGTCCGTTGTGGACTGGCGGCATAACCACCACTGCAGCCTCAAGATCTCCAGCTCTCTGCATGAGTCCAGCGAGGCCCTGATTAGCTCCTCCACCAAGAGTGTAGAGAACAACTGGAAGGTCAACCTGGAGCTGAACCACAAGTTGTCCGCGGGATCTCTCATGCTGGCAGGAACCAACTCCAAACTGGCAGAGTACTCGATGGAGAAGACCAAAAAGGACAGGTTCAGTTTCACCAGCCACCACATGTCATGCCAGTACTACAGGTGAGAGGCTTCAGCGTGGGCAGCAGCACATGTACTTGTGATCACTGGTTCCAGCTTCAGTGCTGCACCCTCGAGTAAAACATCGTAGCATGAGCTATGTTGCTCAAACACAGCATGTATGAACTGCTCAAATTTGAAGGGCATGTCAGACAAGCAGTGGATCAGCAGCATTTATGTACAAGGTAATCCTGAGTGTTGATCTCCTCCATTTCCCTGTAGCTACAGGCTGTCCAACCCACCTCTGATCCATCCACAATTCAAGCAAGTTCTGAACAATCTGCCAAAGAAATACAACAAAAACAGCAAGCAAAACTACTACAAACTCATTGACACCTTCGGCACTCACTATGTCACCAAGGTAACCGAGGGTGGAGAGGAAAAGGCACACGACTTGAACCTCTGTTGTCCATAGCCGGCTTGAGCATGTTTACCATCATCCCCTGCAGGTGGTCCTGGGCGGTACCATCACCACAGTGACCAGCATCAAGCAGTGTGAAGCAGCCCTGCAGGGCCTCAGCGTGGATGAGATCAAGATGTGCCTGGATGTGGAGGCAGCTGCCAACGTGGGCGAGAAGGTCAATATGAAGACGGAGGCTCGGCACTGCCAGACGAACCACGATAAGTCAGAGAACCGTGCCAGTTTCTCCAGCAAGTTCAACGACAGGTGGGCTGAACTGCCATGCCTCAGCAGGCCAACATCACTCACAGACACTTGGTTCAGGCAATGGGTCTGGAATGAGTGTGTGAGAGAGAGCGAGAGAGAGAGAATGCGTGGTCTTCCACAAAACTGTGTTCTTTGGCAGGAAATGACTGCACTTTGTACTCGAGTACTAGGTTATGTGTATGTGTTTGTGGTGGGGGGGGCTGGTGCTGCTGCTCACTGGCAACGACCTTGCTATTTCAATATTTATACGCACAAACTGTTAATGTGGTCCTGTTACAGTGGATAAGACAAAACTTCAAGAAAACAAAACCGAAAAACTGGTGACCGCCCAGGATGTAGGTTCATAGCCTGGTGCCCAGTGTCTCCAGTATAGCCTCCAGACCACTGCATCCCTCAATAGAATAAGCAGTTAAGCTTAGAAGGTAGAATTAGGACATTTATCACTGAACATTGTACTCTAAATACTGTCTGGCCCAGGGGACAGTTGGTCACGTCTGACTCATTGTGCTCAGCTACTGCATTGGCATTTTGATCCAGCCCAGCGTATCCTAAACATCTTCTCAGTGTTGCCAGCAGCAACCAGTAGCACCATCAGCCCAAACCTTTTTGCCAGGCCCAGAGCTCAGCCCTGGGTGTGTCCAACGGTAAGGAAATGATGCGTTATGTCTTGTTGGTGCTAGTTCTTGATTTACGTGGCCTCCATTCTGCTCAAGCGCTCAGGAAGCTTCTCGCCACCTCCAGGTTCACGGAGATCCACGGCGGTCACACCACAGAGCCGGAGCTCATGTTTGCTGCGACTAAGGACCTGTCGGCATACAAGCAGTGGATGTCGTCACTCATGACCACTCCGGACCTGGTCTCCTACTCCCTGGACTCGCTGCATGAGCTGCTGCCTCAAACAAGTCCTATAGCCAGGAACCTGAAGCTCGCCATCAACAACTACATCCTGGAGCACGCGCTATGGAAGAACTGCTCAGAGCCGTGTGCCGCCGGGGTGAAGACAAACCCAAAGGACTCGTGTGTGTGCAGCTGCCACAATAACCCCGGCGTGACCCCCAGCTGCTGCCCTAAAAAGCGAGGAGAAGCGAGGGTCAAGGTGACCGTGCAGAGAGCCGCTGACCTGTGGGGCGACTACAGCACAGGCACTGATGGCTACGTGAAGGTGTCCCACATGGGCACTCAGGTGGGTCGCACCCGGATCATCTATAACACCAACCACCCTTACTGGGGTGAAATGTTTGACATGGGCCTGGTCCTGCTTTCCACTGAGGACCATGTGAAGCTGGAGGTGTGGGACGAGGACAACAAGTGGGACGATGACCTGCTGGGCACGTGCAAGCTCAAGCTGGCGGCAGGCACCAAGGAGGACGTGTGCAGCCTGAACCACGGGCTGCTCTACTACAAGGTCGAGGTGGAGTGTGCTCCAAGTCTTGGCGGCGAGACCTGTCATGACTACATGGGCATCCCCATGAACTCGCACCTCCAAAAGGCCTATGCGTCTCGCAACGCGCTGCCTGTGCCGCACGGCCTGCTGGCAAAAATGGGCGTGTTGGTGGGCAACGGTACTGCCCTCACCAACCAGAGCCAAACGTACAGATAAAGCTCACATGCCAGATCTGCAAGAAAGCGGAGGTGCTCAAGAGGAATGTGGAGGGGATGAGAAATGCCACTCAACTGTGCTGTGCTCTGCAAGACAAAATATTGCCCATAAATTCTATTTAAAACATAAAATTTCATGCTTCTTTAAAGCGCTGTTATAAAATATCCATGCATTTCAGTTTATTTTCTTTATGCCATTGGCAGATAACGGTGTTTATCAAAGGTGTATAACAAGGGTCTCTGCCATGCTGCTCTGGAGCCACGTGAGCCCTTATTCATACAGTAGGTTCTTGCCAATTTGCATGCAACAGGAATATCTCACAGCAGCTTTTCGGTTGAATTTGCACTTTATGTGAAGTTGGAGCAGCGCACCGAGAGGGCCCAGCTTTGGGTTCTTCCCCGGGTGACAATACTCTCTGCTTGTAATGATTTGCCAAATAAACTTGAACAAAATCGATGTTTGGTGGCACTCTTGCCACTTTTATCCATTGGAGGGGTAGCTGGAGGAGGCTTCAGTTATCTTCTTGCTACAAACACGGGTTTCTCAGGTGTGCGCAGACCCAGAGTGTACGTGTACACGTACGCGCACACACACACACACACGCACACACACACACGCACACACGCACACACGCGCGCACACGCGCACACGCGCACACACCAAACTCTGCACAGTTCACAATACGGGCGTGAAAGTTAGCGGCAGCTTCTCTCTCATTCGAGTGTCAAACAAACAGGAGGAGGAAGTAAGGCAGTTTCCTGAATGCTAACTGAGGCACAACTCACAAACTGTATGTCATATGTAGCCCAACAGATGATACACAGCATACTCTTCCTTTTATGCTGGTAATGCACATCATATGTTAGATCCATTTTAAACAAAGATTTCTATTTGAACTGAAGACTGAGGCGTGATATAGATTTTCTCACAGCCACAAGTACCATTTCCAGTTACACATTAAAGAAACCCCGGCCAGATCTTATCTGAAACCATATAGCACCGTGCATCTGAAATAAATGGCTGCTACTGGCTGACATCAGCGTGGTTAGGGACTAAATGTATGTATTTGCATGGCTTCATTTCACCTGTGGCTCAGGAAGAAATGATGACACATTTGATGGGTTTTCATTTGAGCTTTAGTGAAAACAAAACACAGGAAAAGGCAGCCAAAAAGGATGCACAGAGGGGTCCACAGACAAAATTTATGCAGAAAACAGTGCCCCTTAAAGGGAAAGGAAATATGGGGAATAAAACAAACACAGCGCACAACTGATGTGGGAAAGGACACGGCCATTGGAGTCAGCCTGCAGGGAAAGAGGAGGAGGAAAAGTGCACGGTTACACACAGACGCATCCGACGCAAGAGGACAGACACTGGCAGACAAAAGGGGCAGGAAGTGACACCTGCCATCAAGTGGCTCGTCCCTCACCTTGGTACCCGTTGCCCAGGAACCTGCTCCGGCCATACTTGCTCTCCTTCCCTCCTGTGGACACAAGGCAACTTTCAAACTGTGCCGAGAGTTAAGGGCATTCATCACCCATATAAAGGCATTACAGTGAATCCAAACATCAGCGCGACTCGCATTTGCCATTGAAAAAGCTGCCTGGTTGTTGTGATCACTTGGAATGAGGACACCTTTGCTGGGACACTTGGCGCTATAAACTGTCTTGGGGGAACAACAATGTGTCAGGGGTTCTGCTGCGCACTGTACAATGTAAAGTCACACAGGTGAATGGAGGTGCAGAGTGCAGCCATGATGTACTGGAGTGGCTCACAGCAGGTCCTTACCTGACGGTGCCACGCCTCCATTCTGGTAAGCACCGTTGCCTAAAACAGACACCTGGGCTCTCAGTTTGAAACCAGTAAAATGTGGATAACATCGCACATGTACATTTACATTTGAGAAAAGCAAAAAGTAAAGTATGTTGGTGTTGTGCTGGGAGTGCTGCTCTGGCACGATTTTTATGTGTTTTGGCACTGAAAAGGACAGCGTTGCACATTAGACACCGTGCCTTTACACAGCATAACATTACTTAAACTGTTTTCACACCTTCTTTATGGGCTCCAAGTTATAAACGGCAGTTTGCTTATCAACACGACCAAGTACAGCGGTGACTGGGCGAGTGTCACCACAGACCCAAGCATGGAGGCAAACTCACCATATCCGGCTACAAATCGCCCATCGGCTACCGCAGTCTGGGGGCCATACGGGTACCTACCGTTTCCTGTGAAAGGGGTTGAGGCCAGGAATTGTATTTAGGGTGTTTATAGCAACGGCCATGACATTAGCGCACCTTGTTAACGTCTAACACCATCCATTACCACTTAGTAACCCCATCCAGGATCTGGACTTACCGTATTTCCCAGCTGCAGAGTCTAAGCCCAGCCCACCTCTCAGGTCACCACCCAATGCACCTGCAGAAGTCAGGATCATGTCAGACATTGGACTTTTGCCTCATGTAACAGAACTGAATTTTTTCCTACAGGCCTCCATGCATTGGGGCGGGGGGGGGGGGTATTTACCCAGATCTTCATCAGCACCCAGCCCCACCGGCTGAACAGCTTGGCCCCAATAGGACGGTTGTGCCCCGATATAGATGCCAGCCTTGCCATTGGCTCCCAGGCCGGCAGGCACCGCAGGCTGGCCCCCATAGGGGAGCTGAGCAGCAGCAGCTCCTGGACCAGCTACAGCGCCCCCTACATGGGTGGCACTACGTTAGATCTGTGTGCAGAGTGAGGCGGAATTTCCGACACACGCAATATTGGGTCACTGACTGTGTGGGGGTGGAGCTGTGGCCCATCGGCAGATTATGACAACTGAGTGAGTGAGGTGATAAACCAAAGCCAGAAGGAGAAAAAATTACTCATGTCGTCTGAGTAACTTTAAAACTTTCCATTCTTACATTTTGCAAGGCAGTTTAAACAATGCGGGTTTTGCCCTGGTCACTCCACAGCTGCAGTAAAGTGACAGCTACATGTTGGACAGGTTACCTGGCCCCTTTCCTGCTTTGCCTCCCAGTCCCGCAGCATCAGCGACAATAGTCGGGTATCCCAGACCTGACGCCAAACAGAGCCATCATCAGAACCGTAGCTGTAACTCGAGCTGCCAACGTCTCCACACAGAGGGACCGACATTTACCGTTTCTGTAGCCATTAGGAGCTGCTCCATAATCATTACCGTAGCCTAGAGAGACAGAATACATCACACATGGAGTGCCACAGGGAGACAAAGCACCACACGCACGCGTACGCACACACCCACCTGCAGGCTGGGCTTTGCCTCCCTCACCCAACCCAGCAGCACCTGAACCAGATGTGAGAACACAGAGTGAGTATCCAGCTGTACAAAGAGCAAAGCTGCAAACAACTGTGAATAAAAGTTAATAATTAAGAGCCCTATGTTACCGTTTTCGGTCGTGCTTTCCGGACAACCGTAAAGTTATCGGTAACACTTTGCTCCTTCCGATGCAACGCTATTGTGCTACCAAAAGAGATCTGAGACTCGTCTCTTCCCCAAAGGAGGGATGCTGCGTCACACGGAGAGCAGCAGGCCATAGTTTGTGGAGTTAAGTTCTGAGCCATAACACTCACCAGCTCTGTAGCCGTTGGTGAGGCCCCCCACAGGGTAACCCCCTTGGCCGGTGCCCCTAAAATCTGAGTGCACATAAATGAAAGGAGCAAAGAACACAGCCAGCTAGTGATAGAAAGCACTTCACACACACACACACACACACACACACACACACACACACACACACACAAAAGAAACTGGTGCGAACAACTCGTACTCTGCCATTTATCTGCAACACAATGAATCCTGAATGAGCATCAACAAATGAAGCTCAGACTGGTCTGGCTTTTCTCTGCCTGTTCCTGCACCCGGTATTCAGTTACACAATATGAGCTTCCGACAGTTATCCAGAGAGGAACACAAACTCTAGTTCAACCACAACCAGAAACATGGATGTATGTTAGGGCAGAGGGTCAGGGGTCATATTAAATATAGGCCCAATCTGTGACACTGTGTCTGCCTCTTCGCGCCTCGCAGAACACGAACTTGAGGCCCGTACAGTAAGAAACCCCAGAGATGATTACAGTACACAATATACAAATAAATATCACCTGGTCCGTAGCCATTGGCCAGCCTTGCACCTGGGTACCCTGCAGTCCAGGGGGCATAACCTAGAAAACACAACGGTGTGAACAGGGACTGAGTCTGCAGAGAGTTGCTCAGCTCACACTTAGACACAAACTTTTGGCCCACCCATAAAAATACAACGAAATATTAAACATGAGGTTGAAAGGCATCGCCTGTGAAGATGAATCCCTACACACTGACATCAGTGCTTCCCTGAAGCCAGCAAAGAGGCGGCAGGCAGAGACAGGTGCTCGAAAGCAGTTGAACCACAAACAGATACCAGGAATATGGGCTCACCATTTCTGTTAGCGAATGTGCACAAGTATGAAACATGCAATTACAAACGGAAGACAAAAAAAATAAAAAATAAAAAAATAAAACCCACAGAACCTGTAACAGAAGAAAGGGGGACTGATCATGACACCCTAGGACTGACGTGGACACAGCGGACGACACGCAGACACACAGCCCGGCTTTACCTGCTTTGGCTGCCTTGGCGCCCTGGCCGTTTTGCAGCGCTGCTCCAACGGCGTGGCCTGAGGATCGCAGAACCATTACTACAGAACTCACGCGGATCCCAAACGCACCTCAACAGTCATCCTGCTTGAATTACTGCATTTACCTTAACAAAAAAGGGAGCAAAACCCATCTGGAGTAAAATCTTGACACTAAAAGTTATACCCAGGCACACAACCTTATCCCTGCAGGCATCTGAGTCCCACAGGGGACCACAAAACAGGCAGACGGCAGCAGTCAAATGCTGGAAGTGAGTGATGCAAAAACTTGTGTCTCTGTATTACAGCTGCTGTCCTTGATAAAGTAATGTTTAAAAGCCACCTGACCCCCCAAGAAGGCCCCACACTGACAGTGTGTCCTGAACCACTTGTGATTTGATTCCTTCTCACTTGAGATCACAAACCCAGCACAGTGACTTGCGGGGCGACAAGATAACCATAACAACGACCCCCTAAGGAGAGACACTGGGCAGGACTGATGCTGTGCTTACCCTCAGCTTACCATCTCAATGAAATGAGAACAGATGACATGAAACTGGTGGATGATTGAGACATTTGTCACCATAAGGCAAATACAGCGACAGAAACACAGAGTTTGTAAATCACTGGAGGATGAGATCAGGCTGCAAACCCATGACACACTCACAAAACACACAGAGCCGAATCTACATGCACTTGTCACTTCCTGTCTGTTCCTTGGACTGCCTGTAGTTGGAGACACGAGACTCCTTCTGTGAGGTTATTAAGCCCCAGTTGCTGTGTAGCACGCACCTCAGTGTGAGACAAGCAGGAACACCTGATGCAAGACAACTCCACCTCACTATTACAATATGGGGGTAGGGCTAGCCGTAAGCAGTTGTGGAGGTGGCCCCCTGCAAAGGTGAGGATGAGCCAGAGAGCAGACAAAACAGGAGGTGGGGAGATGCTATACTAAAGGATCGGGTGAAACATGGTGTGGAGATGATGAGTACAGCAGTTAGCGCACACCAGCACTTTCTGTGGTCTCCTGCACGATCGCTGTGAAGGTGAAGGGGAGCTTGGCCAGGGTACACATGTGAGTACCAGCGGGTACACGCGAGCGCGTGGAGCTAGGGCTTGCGTCCATTCGGATTGCCTCACCTGCTGCGGGGCCCAAGCCTGGTCGGGGGTATGCACCAGTCCCAGGTCTGAAACCTGACGACAAGGAAGAATCGCAGATCGAGTATGTCGAACGCAGTGATGCTGGGACAGATATATCAGGACAGGACCCCACCCCCGACCTCGAGGACTCTGCCGTTACCCACCATGACCCTTTTCCCTCAAGTACAAAAACAAGCACTGCTCATCTTTAAGTCACGCTCAAGTTCTGAAGAAAGCAGGACAACAATAGAGGGCAGATGGACACTAACCTCCAAGAGGCAGCCCACCATGGCCAAGGCCTTTACTGCCATAGCCTGCAAACATGCACACAGAGTTGAACACGGAGTGGAATATCACAGTGCTTGAAAGTGAGGTGCTGTAGTGTGCCGCTCACCTCTGCGTTGCTTTCCCAGCTGCGGAGTGACATCCAACATATCCCCAAAACCAGGCCCTGAAAGCAGGACAAGCAGCAGCGGGAATTACGTGTGCAGCCACCTTGAGGCGGGTGAGCAAAAAGGACCTCTAAAGCCAGGACGTTGACTGCTCCAAGGGCCACAGATGTAAAAACAACAGCGAGGCACTAAACCTTACATGTCTCCACTGAGAAACTATTGCATTTGTTGCATTTGACATAAGTTCAGTGTGTATTATTGTGCAATTCATTACATCTGATACATCAGAACGTACATTCATAATTTCTTGATCTTACAAATGCTCGGCACAATGCATGTCCATACGATGCTTAGTTATTGAGTGACACTTATAAAAGGAATCAATTCTTTCTGAATCATCCTGCATTGACGTCAAAGAGGGGCATATTTTTGGGTTTTACCAACAAAGCCAGCTTACCCGGTCCAAACTGGGCACCAGGAAAGCGACCTGCAGAACAGCAGGGATACACGTCAGTCTGAGTCAGGACATACGCAACTTAAACATAGACACATCACTACCCATGTGCTCTGAAAAAAGTGTTTGATGCAGATTTCATATAAAAGTGGCATCCTGTTTAACTTCTGCACAAACACTCTTTCCTCTTGTCAGTGGTGTGTGTGAGTGGAGTCATACCTCCCATTTTGCTGAGCTGTCCCTCAAATGGAACCCCCCTGGATGGGCTGCTGGGAAATTGGCCTCCGCCAAACCCTGGTGGTGGAAATGTCAGCCCTGGGCCTGGAAGCACACAGACACACCAGGTTGTGAGTGAACACACCCCAGAAAACCACACTGGTGCCTTGCATTTTTATGCATTTGTGTGTATTTAGGTTCAGAGAATTGTACTGCACCGTGCATTAAAGGCTCAAGGTGTGAGTGGCTCTGTATGCTTCAGGAATGGCAGCTCACCTGCAGCCTTAGCTCCACCCGCACCTGGACTGGTAGCAGCACCTAGGGAGGCAGCTTGTGCTCAGCAGGAGTGTGTGTGTGTCTCTCTCTCACACACACACACACACACACACACACACACAAAAACAGCACGCACTTGTAGTAAAGCATTCAACGGATCAGAACAAACTGAACTACTCATACTGAGAAACTCACCTCTGCCACCACCCAATCGACCCAGAGCGCCCCCTTGTGTTGGCACACCTGTAAAGCAGGGCAGACAGTATTCACTGCACAGGGACATAAAAGAAAAACATTTCTCTAAAATTATTTAACAAGACACGTTCTTGTCCTTTTATACCATACGTGTGTGACAGCAAACTCAAGATAGGCCGTTCGTGTGTATAAAACACAGATGCTCACTGCCGGTCTGAAGCACTGTGTCCCGTTTGCTTGAGGGATTAAGGTTTAGTTGTGCATCGCATTTGCCCGCCTAACGGAATGTGAGAATTTGTGTGCAACAGAGCAAGCATGGAAAATGAGCAGCCAGTGAGGTCACAGATACGTAAATGGAGGTCATTTCTTAAATTCGCTTTTTAACAGTCCAGATTTAAAGTAGCACACATCTACACACACGACCAACAAATCCCAGCATGTGACAAACGTTTCATGCAACCTCAGGAACATTTCACTGTGCCAGCAGGACCTTTACCAACAGTGACAAACCCAACCGCAACCCGTGACTGCGTTCGTGACTCCATCTTACCTCCTTGTAGAGACTGCGGGGTCACGCAGAACAGAAGCGCCACCTGAAGGAGTGTGTGACCCAACATGACGGACGGACAGATGGATACACCAGCTGGACAGAAGAGATGCACTGGGTGGGTTTCTACTGACCCTTCCCTTATGTACAATTTCTTTTACCCCCCCACCCCCTCCTCAATTCCAGAAATTCAACCTCTAAATTCTGTTTAGCCCTGCCCTTCTCCATTGCAACTGGACAAACTCTTGGTGTGGGAGTCGCTGTCCCATCTGGGCAATTTGACAGAGGGACGGACAATGCAGCTGTGGGAAGACGGCAGCAGCAGCAAGAGGAAACCATGAACTCAGTGCTGATGATCGTCAGCTGACACAGTCCACAGCAGGGACATGTAGATTCTGGAGCCATCTTCTCCTGACTGACATTAAAAATGGCAAATGGAGAAAAGGTAAAAGTCACAGAGGGAATGCGTGTGTCTGTTCAAGAAGCACATGGTCAGGGTCCAAACACACTCCATCCATATGGGCAAACACAGGAACAATGTGCCAATGTTTTCATGCACCCCCTGAACACACAGGAGGCCACCATCCAGACATAACCCACTGGCAGCAAAGAAAACATGACAGAGCTCAGAGAAAACAAAGAAGGGAGCCCAAGCCAAAGCAGATGTTACACACAAAGTGACAGCAAAAGGGTTTCCACCGTCATGCTGCTGGGTCGGACACCATAATATTACCTCTGCTTGGAGACAGCTTGCCGCCGTAAAATTAGTCAGTCAAAAACGTGCATTTGGACCGTGGCTGGAGGCAAAAGGGCTCAATGGAAGACAGGTGTCGCTACTGATGTGACAGTTTACCGCTGCCACCGCACCTAGGAACACCACTGCTAGTCATGGACATACATAGCAGGGATTTTGCGGTCACATTGCACCAGAATGAGTATGACAACAGGGCCAAAGAGTTGAGGAAAGCAGGTTCTACCATGGCCCAGCGTTCTCAGTTGGTGGAGGCCAAGACGCAGAAGAAACTATGGTCCATTGTGGACAATGGCTCCCATCCCCTGAATGATCACCGTCTCACTTCTGCCTCCATAATGCCCCACATGGAAGAGTCAACTCCAGAATGTTATTATGCAATGTACCGGTTATCTATTTGTTTTGCATCTTGTCGCATGTGCTGTATGTGTTTTGTTTGTGGCTCCTACTGCAGAATGGGCAAATTTCCTAATGGAAGATCTTCTGAATGGGGTAAAGCATAAGCTAGTTATAAAACAAAACAAACAAGAAAAACTGGAAAATTAATGAATAAAAACTCAAAGAAATGCTGAAAGGCATGCTACTATACTGAACATCTCATGTCACATGCGTACATGGGGGCCAACCAGCAAGCAGGCAGTTGGAGCAGTGCTCGAATACTTATGAGCATGGTGCAATGCGTGGGCAGACAGCACGAACGTTGCCAGCAGCCGCTCCACCATTTAACCCCTAAAATATTTTCAGAGAAAATTAATGTTCTTTTTCCTCTTTAAATGTTAATTTACCACAATTTGTTTGTTTTGACTGCATTTTGCGCCGAGAGCCAGAGCGGCACACGTTTGAAGAGCACAGCTCCTGGCGGTTCAATTTATTGTGGTTGGGCTTACAGGCTCTCCTTTCCCCATGAGCCTCTCGGGCGCACACAGTCCCCGAGTGTCGCGGGTGGATGCGAGCGATTCGCCCTGGGGAAAGCAACATTGGCAGCACACGCGAGCACGGAGAACGGCAACGCAGCAGAGGCCCGGCACCGCAAAGGTTAATACAGGCACATTGCTCCTCTGAGTGCTTCTTGTGGACGGATGGACAGACAGACGGATGCACGCACGCACACTCCAGCCTCCTGTGTGCAAGCGCTGCTCCCGGTGCCGCCGTCAGAGGGACACGCGGCCACCCGGCCAACCTTGCAGACTTTCAGCGCATCGGTGCAGCTGCTCAATCGGACACCCAGGGCCAGGGCAACAGGACGCGTCGGCCACAGGCCAGCTGAGAGTCCCTGGCACCTCCTAATGTCTCCCCAGGCTGAAAAAGTTCAGTACCACAAAATCCTTACAATTTCATAACTTGAAAACAGCTCTGGGTAATAACAACCCAACCTGAAACTCATTTATCATTTTCTGAAATGGTGCAGCCTCATAAAATAGTATTAGATTGGTATTCAATTTTATTTTTTTACATAGCGCTCTTCTCATTGCGGTGACACAGAGCGCCGAACAAACACGACAAGGGTAGTATTCGTGTACAGTTGGTATCACATTTCACTGGGGTGAGAAAGCTTGATTCTGGGTCTTCTAATGTTTCTAACAAATGTCAACACATCTATTTTAATTTGAGTAAATAAGTAAAAGGTGACAAAATATTTGTGTCAACACTACCAGTTGTGCAAAACTATGGGACCATGCAGTCAGTTCATATTTGAAACTGAACGGCACAGCAGATATTTGGTAAAGAAAATAGTATCTTACTGTACCATGACAGCAAGCAGAAGTGATAAATAAATGGCCACTAAAGGCCCATTCCCCCCCCCCCAACTCAACCCCAAATTCACACTCGGTGCTGTGCCCCACTGTGTCACTCAGATGTGTTCAATATTTGCTCCAGAATCTGTGAGCAGGAAACCCCTCCACAGACTCCCTCTCCGATAAGCACCTGAA
Organism: Heterotis niloticus; assembly: GCA_018136845.1. Taxonomy (NCBI): domain Eukaryota; kingdom Metazoa; phylum Chordata; class Actinopteri; order Osteoglossiformes; family Osteoglossidae; genus Heterotis; species Heterotis niloticus. Next base: position 31,565,761 of record CM030897.1, read on the forward strand.
GCATTCCCTGTCCACATTGCATACACCTTTAAGACTTTTTTTTGAAGATGAAAAATCCAGTATGCTCACACAGTCAAGTGTGAAAACCAAGAACAGACAGACTTGCGGCCTCCTATAGATAAAATCAGAACAGACTTATTTGGCCAAGTATGCAAACACATCTTTAGTTCCCAGTGGCTCGTAGTGCACTGCGCACACACACACACACACACACTTAAGAGAAAAAGGAATTATTTAAGCATTTAGGTCAAATCAAGGATAGCATCTCAATTCCCCACTTGGATCTCCAGGTAAGAACTTGCTAGTTTAGGTAAATTAACCTGTTGCTTCCTCACTACACCTGAATAAGTTTAACAAGTGGAATCTCAAACCAAACTGTCAAGATCTCGGTGAAGACAGTTATTGTGTGTGCGCACACATTACTGCAGTGGGGTGAAGAAGCCCAAGAGGCCAGCATTGTCCTTGGCCTTTGTTCAGCAAATGTCTGTCTGCACAAGAGGAAGTGCCAGGCTGCATGGAGAAGGAAGGAGGGCTGACGTGGCAGAGCAGGGCTTGGCTCAGGTTCTCCAACAGCCTACATCTTTGTCTTGGCTTTGGAAAATGCAGCTAGGGTCTCAAAACCAAGCTGGGGAGGAGCATACCTCAATTTACTGTGTTATGTCTACATGTCTCTGGCTAGAGTAGGACAGCAGTGGAACATAAACCACTGTGTGCCCAGCAGGTGATGTTGGCTAGAAATGACCACATCACATCTGACCAACACCATTTCTTTCAACAAGTGTTTTTTCTTCCAACTTCTCCTTGCACGTGTATCTACAGTAACTCAGGGCCAGTGCCCACAATAACAATGGGCCAGACGCAGAGACTAACTGTCTGCCTGGGCGACTGAGTAATGGCTGGTGCTTTGCAGCTGGAAGCAGTCCTCACAGAACCAGAACACATGTCCTCCTTTTCTCTCTCACACACGTGGACAACTAACAGTTTGCAAGTACAGCACATTAAAATAGCATTCATTCATGCAGACTAACGTCAAATACTGACTTATTAGCTCTTGTCGGCTTTGAAGAGCCACACGAAACCAGAAGCAAAAAGCTGCCAGTAGCTTAAGTAGGAGGATGACTTGGGTTAAGCATCGAGTTTGTCTAAAAGAATGGTTTTTTTGACAACATCGTGAAGGGCGAAAACAATGAACCCCCAGCACTGACTAGACTGCTTCTGCATCTCTAGTTTGTGGCTGAGTTTACAACAGACAAACCATTGCTGTCATAGTTGCTTCAAAACAAGTGTATTTGGGCAGAGACCGAAATTCAGCGGAAGGGGCTGAAGCACTCACCAACATACCCACCCACTATGCTCTACGTGCACTGAACATTCGGACAGGACCACAGCATTTGGCGCATAGCTTTTCATTTTATTTTTACATTGCAAGTGCTGTACAATTGTGACAGAAAGTTATATACAAACACCAAGTACATCTCTTAAATTAAAATGGCAACAGAAAAGAAAAAAGACAGTTGAATAAGGCTTAATAAGTTAAAGATTCAAAGAGATGACCAAGATGCTTTAACAAAAAAGAAAAGAAAAAAAAAAGCTACCAAACATTTGTCATGAGAAAACATGATTACCCAGCTGCCACTATAAAACAAGAGAGCAGATCAAACCTGTCACAGAGTAAACATCAGATTATTAACAATCCTTAGGATTGCATTTCTGCCACTATTTAGTCAGACTACTGCTGCAATTCTCAGTCTGGTGTACATGTACCACACTACACTGAACTCTACACAGCCTCCAAATATCCAATATCCAGAGACCAGCAACACACCTTGTTAACACCAGGCTGCCTGACAATACTCAAGTCCTCAGCTGTCACAGCAGCCAAGATGCTTAAGTTGAGTGCATAACACTCAACTATGAATTAACGTCTGCTTTCCTACGGTGCACTTACCATCAGGTAGGTTCACAAGTTGGGTTTGTAGATGAAAAATTAAGACCAGGCCCTTGCAACTAAACCGCATCTCCTGTCCCTCCACCGGAGGTGTTTAGAACTACACATTCACTAATACTGCGGCAAGTGGTGCATGTTCTTGAATGTCAGTACCATCTTCAATTAATTGAATCAAAACACCAGGATAAACATTTTGCCACCCCCCTGAAGATAAGAAATACAACCACTGGTATTGACTGAAACACCAGTGTAGAATGGATTTCTGATGCACTCATGAGGAATCCTTAGGGGAAAGAAAGGGCACATGTAGCCCAAACCCAAACCTTGGCTTTTAAAAGCCAAGTCTGACTTGCAAAACTTAGCTGTCCCTTTAGGAGTCCCCCCCACCCCACACTTCCAAGGGTAATGCTGTTAGGATGGGACAGCAGGACAGCCAGCTGTGGACCTCCTGAAACAGGGAGAGGGAGCAGGAGATTAATGCCTCCCTCACACAGACAAACACTTCCGAAAGAAAAAATAAGGAATTATGGATAGTTTTAAAGTGAGGCATTATGACTCCAGCTGAAATTCCCACTGACAATATAGACGAGCCACATCTACACAGACCACGTGAGACTACCTGAACAGCTACAGAGCAGTACACACCTATACCCCTACAGTGACAGAGGACGACACACCAGTGCAAAAGGCTTGGGACAGTGCCTGCCTCAACAACACACAGTACTGACTCCATGCTGTCTTCAAGCTGGTGCACAGTGTGCTTGTCCAGGTAGCGGCAGAACAGCGACAGCAGGTTGGATGGGAGGAGAAGAGGCTCCACCAGGGAGGAGCGTGACAGCTCTCGCGCCACTAGAAACACTGCCTCAGTCCTGTGGAAAAGTGCAAGGGGTGGTATTGGTCATGGTACATATCTGCCAAGGCTGAGGCAGTCAACAGATCATGTGAGCACACCCTGAAGGACCTAGGATGAAAAGAAAGTGAGCACAGCAACATGTCAAACCACAAATCTGCTATACAAGCAACAGACTATCTGGTGGGTGTCAGTGAGGACATCCTATAAAGCAAGAACTGAAAAGAACCTAATACAATTTGAAGATCTTAGCTTGAACTCCACTAACTAGCTTCACTGCTAAAGGTTCCTACAGCAAAATCCTGTACTCACCAAGTCTCATAATCTCCAATGCCAGCCTCCACCGGGGTGTCAGAAGACAAGAGTCTTTCACCACGGGACAGTACGGCATAAAGCAGAGAGATTCCAAACTGGGGGGGGGAATTTTAACTTCTTAGTAATTAAGATCTATTGCAAGCAATCTTATTAAAATCCTGTTCTCCTGAGCATTGTTTATCATGTCTTATTACTGTGTTAGATCAGAATTGTCACAAGAATCCTTTTTGCAGTACTGAACAAAGAGTTTACAGGAATACAAACAGACCTTATTCTGGCAGGCCATCCTAAGGCACGTGTCCTTTGAGTCAGGCAGTGTAGAGGTGAACCCCTTGAGGACTCCTATGAGCTGACTAAAAGACAGCCCTCGAATCACATTGCAGAGTGATGGGTACATCACCGGTAGTGCCTGCAGAGGGGTTACGTGCTATTTATATTGTATAAGGTTTTCTATATTTAACCAAAGTCACTAGGGTGTTTTTCCAGGTTCCACAGGACTGACCTCATCCACGTCTCTGCTCATCAGCACAGGCAGGTGCAACGTCACAACCTTTAGCACGTGCAGTGCAATATCTTGGGACAGGAAGGGGAGGAGCCGAGCGAGGAGTCTCTTTCCTTTTGACACCAGTAGGCATGGAAGGAACTCCTCTGAAGAGTCTCTAACAAAAAGTCGAATGTCACTATGCATGAATTCAGATGCTGTTCAAAGTTTATAGCATATAAGGTGTCTTGATGGACAGTTCTGTCATGTAAGACTTTCACACAGGCATTCCATGTAGAGGTACTGACAGGTTGGTAGGATGTTGCAGTTGGGTGTAGACGAGCTTCACACGTCTCTGAAGCTTATCTTCTAGCCTTGCCTGCTCCTCCTCGCTGAAAACTGTGGCCTTTCTCTTGGCTACTTCCTCCACTTCTAGCAGTACCATGTACAACTGCAGGAGGAAGATGCATTTGCCACAGTGAAAGATTAGGAAACCATTACAGTTTCTGAAGACACACAAACCACTGCCTGCTGTCACACAAACAAGCACCTTTTCAATGTTGTGAAGAACCACAAGCCTTTGTTGCCGGGTGTCTTTCTGTTCCTGCTCTGAAAAACGGAACTGAGAGCAGAACACAGAGATAACCCCATTTAACAAAAGCCAAGGAATCACGATGATCATAAGTTCAGCCATATTCCTGGTCACTCACCTCCTCAAGAGACTGTGCATGGACGGCATCGATGGCACGGCGAGGCGAGAAGCAGGTGGACACAGCAACCTGACCCAGGGAGCCTTCAATGTGAACAACTGGAACACAAAACACTTACATGGGATCTCAGGCTTCTGCAGACAAGGAAAGTCCACAACAGAACCAGAGAGGGACTTACCTGGGGTATAGGTCTCCGTCTTGGTCACATAGGGAGTGGTGAGCTTGGGAGGCTCCCGCTTGTTTTTCTCCCCCAGCATTTCCTCCTCTGCAATCTTGGCCTCCAGGCGCTGATAATATTCCTGTGCAACAGAACAAGCCATCAAAAAGGTTTAATTTTAATGCACAAGAACCCTCTACATTTCAGAAGTGCTTTTGATACTACATAAAAGCCCCTTCAGAAGTGTTTAATAATTCGTTTCTTCTGTGTGAATCATGCTTGAATTTAAGCTAAGGACATTGAAAACCAGGGTTACAGCCCAGCAAGGTGGAAAGGGTACCTGGTAATAGTAGTCATCTAGGTGAGGATTTTCACTCTGAAGCTGGATCATCTGCAGCCTGATGATCCATTCTTTTTCCTTCATTGACATCAGCTGACCATTGGGGTCAAAGTTATCACCCCTTTCAAAAAGCAGAGGTGCATCACAGCTCATTTGATGCTGAACACTGAGTAGGCTATATTGTGATGTAGGGGACCTGTCTGTGCAGGTTTGAGCCTTGGTCACCTGTGGGACCGCTGATGTCTCTGACTCAAAAGCCTGCGATGCTGGGGATGGAGTTGGGTCACATGCCCAGGGAACCTTGTGGAAGAGATGTAGCCACAACACAAAAAATGGCATGGTCAGAAGCCTGAGAACACTGCCACAGGAAGACTGATATTTTAAAAACAAGAGAATGACAGCATGAATGACAGGTCTTGGCTGAAGAGGAAATATTGTTGCTCTTCAGCAAATGCAGGAATAATGCCAGATGACAGAATATTAAAAGTTATTGTACCTGAAGCGCTGCGGAGTATTGGCTGATGGGCTGCAGAATGGAACAGGGCTTGGAGAATGGGCTCCAAATCTCAGCTGCATCATTTTAGGTGTGAAAGACTGAGAAATTGAGGCACTGGAGCATGAGGAAGGAGAAAGAAAACCTCCACGCTGGTTGGGGGTGAGGGGGAATATGTGGTTCATTTGCAAAAATAAATACTAGAAGGATTTCGAAATGTGGTCATTCACATACTACAGCATATACCAATACAGGTAACTGGTAACAGACAAAGCATCACCTGTACATAGGGCTGTGGAGAGCTGAACGGTGGGCGAGGACGCACAGGAGAGCGAGGCATCATGGGACCCATCTAGAGCCAAGAAAGATAGGCAATACAATTAGTATGGAGGTACACGCATTATACAACAGGCTTGGCAAAGCACTGGAAGTTTCAGCATGGCTTGCATATGCACACACTCACCTGAGAAAGGTACCTCTGGCCCAGTGGCCTTAAAAGCGGATACTGGCCCCTCTGGCCTCCTCGTTTGCCACTCCCCATCAGCGGGCACGTTGCAAACGGATGACGCAGAAGGGGCAGGAAGTCCAGAGGAGCAGCAGGAACTTGCGATGCATTGGGATGGTCAATCACAGTGATAATGGCCTTGTCCTGAAATTACAGTAATCTTCAATTCAGAATTTCTGTGAGGCTGAACACAAGCTGTGTCAGACCAGGGTTGGTACACATCAGCGGAACCAACAATATAGTCCGAGTGCAGATGCACCATCTTACTTGTAGCATGGGTCCAACAGCTTTTCGCCTAGGCCCATAAGGGGACAGCATCCAGTGTGTACAGAGGGTAAGATCCTGCGCAGGTACAGTATTTGAAACAGATTTATTAGAACACTGAACTGAAATGAGCCTTGATAAGTGTCAGTACACAACAGTCCAGCTGGTTCTACAGGATCTGCAGAAGGATAGCGGGAGGTGCAAGAGTGAGACTCACAGCATCAGGATCCAGGCTTTCACACAGCGAACCAATGTGACTGTCCACGATCGCACTGTCCAGGCTCTGTGTGCAGGGTGAACCAACAGCGTGAGAGACGGGCTCCCGAGACATGGAGGAGCACAGCGGAAGCGAATAAGCACCATGACCAAAAGCATCCTGGCACAAGCAGAGATTTGAACCGCCAACAACTGCGACACCGGCTGCCTCTAGCCACCAGACCCACCGCAAGATGAATGAAGAGCAGCAGTATCTACCCTGAGCCCCACCTTCAAGCTGGGCCTGCCCTCCACAGTCCGCATCACGGCCGGGTCCTCGAACATGTCCCCGGTCCTCGGCGGCCGCCTGTCCCGCTGTCCCCTGCTCAGGACCGGTAAGGCCTGGTCCTGGGGCAATGGGGAGGTGGGCGTGGAAGGAGGTGGGGAAGGGGGAGGTGGTGACTGATCCCCACAGAAGACCAGGATATCAGTGGAGTCGCCCGTCCCTTCATCAGATTGCGTGGCCAGGTCTTGTGGAATGGAAGCGGACCGGAAAGTGAAGAGGCCAGCACGCAGAGCTCAGGTGCATCAACTGACCTGCAGGAAAGCTCAAACCACAGGGCCAAAGCACAGTTACCTAGGCCAAAGGTCTCCTCGTTGTACAGATCGATGTCCTCATCTTCCTCGCCCACATCTTGCAGCAGTTCGCACTCTTCCTCACCTCCACCGTGGTCTCTATGGCAGCAGAGCTCAGCGGCATCCTGAGGAACGCATCTTTTACAAAATCTCCAGAACAAGCTAAACGCCAAAACCTTAAAAAAAAAAAAAAAAAAAAAAAAAAAAAGCCAACAACCCTTTCCCCTGCCCCCCATTCCCAGCGCGTATAAAGGAGCCCTGCCCCGGGCCCATGGCACTTCACACCTCCGTTAACGAGACCTTTCAGGTGCGCCCAGCTCGCTGTTCGAACCAGCTTTTGAGCACCAAACACGCACGCAACGGAGCGGAATCGGAACGCGAAAGAAACGACGGGTGAACAAACACCTCGGCGAGGGCCCTGATGCTCCAGGGCAGCGCAGCGCCGCACACTTGCCTTTCGCTCCATTTCGCTCGTTTTGCGGGATTCGCCCCGCCGTGGCCTCTCGCTCGCGCGGACCGCACACTCAGCTCGCGCTCGCACAAACGGACGCCGGCCCGCGCTCCCGCGGTCCTATTTAAGTTTGCCGCGCGGCGAATAAGGGGGCGGAGCCCGCGGGCGCAGGCCAGGCCAGGCGCATGCGCACAAGCACAAGAAGGTCGGCAGGTGGCTCAGCGGCCCGGTGCTGAGGAGAACGCGTTTGAGTTGATTTAGCGGTTTAATTGGGTTGAAAAAGTAAAGCAAGTCGCTGAGGTGAACATCCGATTGTAAAAGGACTGAAAGATGGCTGGATGTGCAAAGGACGAGCTGACAAGCAGCTGAAACCGCTGAACGGGCAAGGAGATGTCCTGGGCAAATGGTGGCTTCTGTCCCGTCGTGCAAACCTGTAGTTTCTGTTCGGGAGAGCTGCGGTGCTGAGGCCTGGGCGGCTCATGTGCCTTAGCAGTACCTGGTCACAGTCTGAAGGCTCTGGAGGCCTTCCCCCAGAAGATAGCTGTAGCCAGCGAGTCCTTTGCCGGCACCCCCACAAACACATTACAACGCACAACACGCGCAGCACACCAGAAGTTGTCTTCGTCCGCCTGGCCAAACACTGTGGCGCGCTTATATGAACTCGCAGTCAGTTACAGTTAGAGGAGTCCTGAGTCCTGCCAGCCATGCTTTTATCCTGGTTCTGTGTCCTTCTCAGTGTTTTGCAGCTGTCCAGCAAACTGAAAACCAGAGGTCAAGTCAAGAAGTCAAGTTGCTGGACGCCGGAGGCGACTGCTCTAAGACTGCGATGGAAGCTCGGTCTCCTCTAAAATGTTGAGGGGAAAAAAAAAAGAGTCAAATCTGTACTGTTGTACTTGCCGTTTGCTATTACAAAGAGCGTGCTGGAACGCGTTCGGCTTCATGGCCGGTTCATTCGGAATGCGCAATAATTTCTTGCGGGTCGTCTAACGTCGTTCTTTTTCCCATGCGTTCCCGTGGCGGCGCGACCCATTAAAACCCGTCCGAGTTTGCAGCTTCACTGGACTTCGGTGGCACTTGAGAAAATGCTGTTTTCAGTGCGGCAAAGCTAGACGTGCATTGGACAAATGCTTCGAAACGTCATTTCCAGGGAAGCGCAGTGTCTCGGGGCGTAAACGGGGCAGCGGGCCGGCCGGGATGCCGGGCCGCTGCGTGATGATGGGAGGGGGGCTGTCCGAGGGGCCGGCCCTCTTTTTGATTGACGGCACTTTGGCACCGGAGCATTTCAATTTCAGTCCCATGCGAATTTTTGGCGAGGGAAGTTGTGAGACAAATGTTATTTGCTAGCGATATAGCCCACTATTTTCATTTGTACATATCCTACTGAAAAGAACAGCATAAATATAGCGTTCTTCAGTTTGCTCCTTGTTTCAGTTTAGTAAAGTTTGTTCATTTACTTCAAACTAGGTCAAGGGGGGACTAGACAGCCAGCCGGCCGGCTAGCTAATGGTGCACGAAGGCAGAGCTGATTCTGGCAAAGCCATTTGATGGTCTTCCTTATGAGGAACTAAACAGCAGGGCAGATGAACGCCCAAGATTGATTTGGTTCGAAAGTCAGGGAAAAATAACCGGTCTTTTCAACTCTCCTGGTATGACAAGGTAAGCTGGCTGACTGGAAGTACTGTGACAAAGAGAAAGTATTGTTGGCCATGCCTCTTAATGAAACCATCTCGGGTTGTTTGGTCAAAACTGCGTTTTGGGGATCTGGCTAACTTTGGCGCTGGGCTGGATGGGAACCCTAGCAGCAGCAGCAAGAGGCCTCGGGGGTCATGAGATGTGAGGTACTTTCTCCCCGGTCATCTCTGACTCTTTGCTACTCAACCAGAAAGCGGAGTTTGTTTTGGTTTTGGCCGAACAACGTCTGGATGAAGACCTGTACGGTTCCCACAGTCCACCCCAGTTAATCCCCTACCGATGCATCCGCACTGAGGTGAACAGCCTTCAGCAGACATCTTCATCTCAGCAACACTCCTGTCTGGAAAGAAATACGGGACAGGATGTCCTCCTACACACACAAAGTGACAGAAGTGGTTAAACCTTCCTTTGTAATCTTATAATGAAACATAAGAAAAGAAGTATGGTGCTGCCTGTAGCAGCCATTATCCTACCCTGTCTTCAAGTGCTTCACTATCTGTGGGACTTTGTGGCCAATTTTATTTAGCACCCAAAACAAACCTGAGCTGTCAGAAGTGACAGTGTCCTCCAAAGTGCTTGAAGAAGCCAGTTAGGAGCGGAGGTCCACTGAAGCTCTCAAAGGCGCTCAACTGCTGAGCGTCCACTCTTACAGCTCTTCAGGTGGGGAGGTAGCAATCAGTTGCTGTTCCGCAATTCCCACACCAGCCTGCTTCCCACCCGCTACAAGGGACCCCACCGCTGAGCAGAGGGCCGCGTGGCCAAATGCGCCTTTCCAGGGGCCCGCTAACCAAAATGTGAGAAATAAAATCTTGTGGAAACTCCAGTCAAGCTCCCTCCACACCATCCAACTTCTAATTTAATGTGATGCTGGGTCTCCCTTTGCAAAAGCCTCACACTCACACTTCCTCTAGGTCCTTGCATGCAAATTCCTAACTGGAAGAGGGTTTATGGCTTGAAAGCTGACTTTTGCCCCCGGATGTTACAAAACATATTCGCAGACACAGCGGGCAATATAGCATGGAACGGACACCGGTTACTGAGACAGAAAAAAAGAGAAAGCAGGCAGAGCAGCTTAAGGGTTCTTTATTCAGAGCCAAATTTGCCAAAAGGGGACCTCATCCCCGTTTCCTCCTCAGGTCTCTGTAAACAGTACAGCATTTACACTCTAAGCAGCTCTGATGTGGCTTCTATTAAACAGAACATTTACAGCATGAGACTAATATCCTGCACAAAAAAAGTACAAAAATTATTTTAACCTCTTTATATGACTATTACATGGAATTTTGTTAAATACCTTTATTTGGAGATAGAATTACAATTATACACTCTACTGTATCCTATTGTCTAGTAGAAACCAGAGTCTCTACTGGGAAGAACTAACAGCTTACAGCTACACCGCCAAGGCAACACTATCACAGCAGCGTGGAGCCGGGAGCACCACCGGCATCGCCTACACTTCACGTCCAGCCCACAGCACATCTCAATTGAGCACCTGGCCGGCGAGTGCCAGAAGGTCCTGTCTGAGGCCCTCTACACAGGCCACTTCTTGAGCGAGCTGACGCAAGCAGGCAGCCGTGGCAGAGGCAGAGGGACGCGGTGTGCGCTGCTGTGGCTGCAGTAGGACGGAAAGGCACGTCCTGGCCAGGCGCGAGTAACCGTGCAGCTGAGCAAAATGGTACAGAGGGGGCAGACACATCCCCAAGCGCCAGCTCCTTTCACCCGCATTGCATTCTGCAGGCTCACTTTCCCCCTCGGATGCTCTTCTGGCCTCCTTGTCTGACTTTGCTTCTGGTCGTCTTGCTGCTTCGACGCTGCTCAAGGAATGCGTTCCGCAGTCTTGGCCGCACGTTTGAATCCATCTCCGGTGCAATTTGGCACCTGGCGCAGCATGGGCACAGGAACAGGAACGTGCGACTGAACGGGTCTCTTCGCTGTAAACATCATTTAAGTCTGAGCCAAAACTGCAGTCAGATGCATGGCACAGTTGCCCATTTTTCCTTTGTTCCCTTTTGCAAAGTAATTTTGAACCTGAGCGTAAACTCAACAGTGTCCCCAAGCTGCAGTCTGACTTTGTACCCACACCTGGGCTCAGTGCCCAAAGAGATGTGCACTGCAGTTCAGAGTTGTCTGATGCACGCCCATCCACTGCGGAACCAACTACGTCCCCGAAGCTCCCACCAGATTCAAATGTCAACTGAGAACTCAGCCAGGGACCAAGTGCCATTTCCAGCTGCGAGCGGTCATCAGTCTCGCAACAGGCTTCACCATCACTGCTCATTCTAACTGCAGTACTTGGCTGCAAGGCCTGCTTTTCATCTGGACTTTGTTCACAGCTACCACTCAGAAAGTGTGGAGTTTCTGAAAATGGAAACTCGGGCTGTGAACCTGCTAAAGTGAGCAACAGGGACACCACAAAATCCTCAAGCTCCCTTTGCAGCCCAGGTACCAAAAACATGTTGGCGCCCTTCATGGCTTGGGCTAAGGGGAACAGTCCCTCCTCATATGACAGTGACTCCCTCTCTATTCTCTGCTTCCATTCTTCCAGCACCCCAGAGGTCAAAGACCCCAGAACCGGACAGTGTCCCGCTCCTGGCCTCCCGTGGGCTCCTGACCTCCAGTACTCCCCCCTTATAGCATTGCTCACAGAGCAGCCGTGCAAGTAGTGCACAACAGGGAGCAGCATGTGAGACGTGACATCCTTTATTGGGATTTTCTGGTCTGAACTGCGCCTGGCCTCCCAAAATCCACCCCTTAGAAGTGCCCTGAAGTACTCAGACCCAGAGTCCCTTTCACCACCCCCTACAACTGCTTCGGTGTTTGCTGGAACCTGGGTGCTGTCATCTAGCAGAAAAACAAGGTCAAAGTCGGAGTCCAAGTAGGGACAGGAGGGGGCAGGACACTGCTTCTTGACAGGAGGGGGTTCACAGGTTATTGCATCTGATACCCCATGATGGTTAAGTTCTGCTCCTTTCCCTGACCTGAGTTCAGTATCCATGTTCAGTCCCAACATGGGACACCCAAGAAGATTCAACAGGCATTCGGTGAGCAAAGAGAAATAAAGTGAACAAAGATGGGAGGAAGATGCAGGTTCAGGAGTATGGAGCCAGCTGGAAAGGACTCCCCAGCGCCCGACGGTCGGGTCATCGTCTTCCCCAAGGGAACCGAGCGCTTCCAAAGCCAACTGCAAGCCCCCGTGGTCCATTAGAAGTTTCCTGAGCAGGGCTTTGTTGCTGAAAGAAGACATTTTAACTAAGTGATCATATTAAGCTGTGACAGACATAATTGAAAATGCAAGCTATTTCTGTTCAAAAACAAGTTCTTCCTGATGATCCATCTGGACTATCAGGTGTACCATCATCGCACCCTGTGGAGCCACCTTGGAGAGGCTCATTTGAGAACAGAAACAGAATGGGCTCAGGTTACGTCATTAACTAGTAGCATTCACAACCCGTGACTGTGGTTAAGGGATTCGAGCCAAAAACTGCTCAAGCCACAGAAGGTCATACATGGCCAAATACAGCGCGGGGGGGCTCGGGAGCAAGACAGTGTGCATCAACATACCTGTTAATGAGCGGCAGGGCCAAGGTGCAGTACAGTCTGTCGGTGTCGGAACCAGAGAGCATGATATGAGTCAGCACTCCGGAGCCGAAGCTGGACTCGCTCTGTACCCGCAGGTTGTTCAGTACAGCCTTGCCTGCAACACGTCCCAAAAACAGAACCTTACTGAGAATGTCAGTCTAGATGCAGGAGTCAAAGAAAAGTTCAGAAAAGTTCAAGTCACGTCACAGTTACACAATCCACAGCCTCCACTGGCACCGTCAAACAAATCAGGCAGAGCAACTCCACTCACCAAGCTGTCGCACCTTGGCCTTCACCCTGTCTGCCTGTCCCTCGCTTTCTTCTTCTTCTCCCTCCCGCAGACATAAGCAGTACCAGATTAGAGCCACTGACCCGGTTCTTACTAGGCCTTCCAAACAGTTGGGGTTACAACTCAAGCGACACAGCACTCGAAAACACCTGCTGCTGGGGTCCTTGTGGTGCGTGAGGTAGTACAGCAGCCCAGAGATGGTGCCCGAGTTTATCAGGGCTGAACTGGGGTCCACAGATTGGGAGAAGCGAGACAGCAAGAGTAAAATGGGTGACTCGGCTGTCCACGGCTCAGGATGGTAGGGGTGTTGATAAGCAGGGGCTTTCAGTGCGGGAGGTGTTTCAGCAGGCGAGACCAGAAGGTGCCTGGGTTTTTTCTTGGGTGAGGAAGGTTTGGAAGGAGATGAAGGTGTGGCCTTCTGTGATGAAGGCGTTGACTGAAAGACCGAAGCAGAGTTGAGGGATGTTTTCGGGGTAGAGGTGGATGCAGGAGGTGGTTTGCCAGGAGATGCGCTGGGGCTTTTCGGGCCTGGTGTAGAGGAGGTGGAGAGTCCAGCGAGCGGGGAAAGCCTGTCAGAAAGAGGAGTGGCAGCAGTGCTGTCTGCCTCTCCCTCTCCACTCCCTGAAGGGGCCTGCAGCTCTCCTTCACAGGAGATCAATCCTTCAGACAGCAGCCAGGACCTGACAAAAGGATACAAGGACACGAAAAAGGACACGTATGTTAAGACTGCTGTTCATTGACTTCAGTTCAGCATTTAACACCATCATTCCTCAGCAACTGATAGGAAAACTGAGACTGCTGGGCCTGAAAACCTCTCTCTGCAACTGGATCCTGGACTTCAGTCAGTCAAGACTGGAAGCAACATCTCCAGTACAGTCACTCCGAGCACGGGAGCCCCCCAAGGCTGTGTGCTCAGCCCACTGCTGTTGACGCTGCTGACCCACGACTGTGCCGCAACGCACAGCTCAAACCACATCGTCAAGGTTGCCGACGACACGACCGCGGTGGGTTTGATCAGTGGGAACGACATCTCACAGAGTGGTGCAGAGCTAACAATCTATCTCTCAACGTGGCCGAAACAAAAAAGATAGTTGTGAACTTTAGAAGAGCACAACATGCCCTTTCTCCACTAACCATCGATGGCTCCTACGTGGAGATAGTCCAGAGCACCAAGTTCCTTGGTGTCCATATCACAGAGGACCTCACATGGAGTCTCAACACCAGCTCTGTTGCCAAGAGAGCCCAGCAACGTCTCTACGTCCTGCGGAGGCTGAAGAGAGCTCACCTCCCTACCCCTATCCTCATCGTATTCTACAGAGAGACCATCAAGAGCATCAGAAGCAGCTGCATCACTGCCTGGCTGGGGAATTGCACGGCTTCAGACCGCAAAACTCTACAACGCATAGTGAGGACAGCTGAAAAAAAAAAAATCATCAGAGCACCGATCCCCTCCGTCACAGACATTTATACCACACGCTGCATCCGCAAAGCCACCAGCATTGTGGATGATCCCACACACCCCTCCCACCCAGTCTTCTCCCTCCTGCCATCCGGAAAATGGTTCCACGGCATACGGGCCTCCACCACCTGGATAAGGAACAGTGTCTTCCCCGTAGCCATCAGACTGCTAAATCAGAAAAAACGACAAACTCAATCACGCTAACACACCCCTCCTCTGTTGCTGCTTCACCTCTGTAATTTATACTGCTTATTTATTATATTTATTTGGTAAATTCGCACTTTATTCTTCTGCTGTACTTGTGTTATTGTGTTGCACCTTGGTCCTGGAGGAACGCTGTCTCGTTTCACCATGTACTGTGTAGATGGACGAAATGACAAACTCCTGACTTGACTTGAAGAACGAAGGAGAAGCTAGACAAAGCTCAAAAGAGATTGTAACAACCATGGGACTCCAGATCATAAACCTCTGGTTCCCAACTATGTTGTCTTGAGAGAGAGAGAGAGAGAAGATGTGATGGTTTCACACTGAAGCAGTATGCAGCATGTACGAAGTTGGAACTCCTTACCTCAAGCTGAGGAAACTGGATGACTCCTGTCCCTGTTCCTTTCCCATTTCCCCATCCTTCCTGCTCGTCCCAAGTGGTGGGAAATCAAAGGAATCCAAACAGGAGTTAGACATTGGGTCGCAGGATGAGGAGGCACCAGGAGCGTCCATCGCTCCAGTCATCGGACACTCCTCTTTGGCCAGCGATACCAGCCTGGCCACAAGCAACGACACGAGCCCCAGTCCCTGCAGCTGCTCCAATGCCGCTTCATCATACACAAAGTCAACAAAGGCCAAAAGAGCTAATCGGGCAAAGGGGTGGCTCTGGCAAGATGCAAGGGAGCCAATCAAAACCTCTAATCCGCCACTCTCCTTCACTTTGACTCTGTTCACTGCCTCCTTGCAGCACAAACAGAGGGCTCGAAAGAACAGCCCGGACCTTGCCGGCTCATTCTTCACCTCTTCGACAAACTTTGGGATCACTCCCACGGACCCGACGAGAGGACGGAGGCTGCCATGGGCGCACAGGTTAGCCAAGATTTTCAAAGCAAGTTCTGCCAGTGGCTCCTTAGTCCCTCCCAAGGCCAGGTCCCCCAGCTGGGTCAGCGCCCCGGTCCGTACAACCTCTCTCGCACACTCAACCCCGCAACCCTTAGTGAGTTCATGCAAGGCCCGCAGGGAGGCCCGTCGCAGGCCGTGGGGGTATTTGGAGGAAAGAAGTTGAGCCAGAGCAGGGAAGGCACCCTGCGACAGCAAAGTGAGGCGGTTGATGGGGGTGTCAGACAGATACAGCAGAGCGCGGGCTGCCGACTGTGTGCACTCCAGCTGAGCAACTGATGAAGGTGTTGAGGACAGCGTGGAAGCACCTTGGGAAAGGCCAGGCGTACTGAGGCACTGGAGAAGAAGTGGGACACCACCTGGAAACCATGGGTAGAGTTTTAAAATGCATCAGTTAATAAAAGAATCCATCAGGCTGTAAATTCCCCATATCAACCTTTGTAACTTTAATAATGCTCAGTGACCAAATGGGTCCTTTAATGACCAGGCGAGGCAGAAAATCTATGGCAGCTGGACCAACCTGCAGCGTGGATCAGGGCAGAGTTGTCCGAGTCAATGGCCAGGTTGCCCAAGGCTCGTGCAGCGCGGTTCTGGACCGTTTCCACAGTAACATTCTTAAGGATTTCCACTTTACAGACAATTAGAAGAACATGAGCATTACCACAACAGTTCACAGTGACTATAAACCTCCCAGCTTGAGGGAATGAAAGGTGCTTTCACTCACCAACTATGGATATTCCTTCCAATTTCCGCACCTGGGAAAGAACAGAGAAAAATATTCATATGAGCCAGCGGTCACCCATCAGCAACTTCACTTTTCTCCTAATGATAATGTTTACACAGGTCAACTGCTAACTGGAAGCGCTGGGATGACATCCTGTCTATCGCCTGCCCTCTCACCTCGACTCGCGTGCCGCTCTCTGTGCAGCAGTTGGCCAGGATGCTGAGTGCCAGGTCCAGGGTCTTCCTGTCACATGCTGGCCACTGCAGCAGCTTCAGGAGAGGACGCAGCCCGCCGCGTGCCCGAAAGCGCTTAATGCCGGCGCTCCCCCCCTTGGTGTGCTGCGTCCGGATGGCTACCAAAGCCCGCCACAGCGCCGATTGGGCCTTCCTCGTACTTTCTTTTGTGTCTTCTCCGCCACCCCGGCTGCCCCCCTTCACTGAAGTTTCTGCTTTCAGTAGCTGGGACAGGCACCAGGACAGTGAGGACTCTGGACCTCCGTTAACAACCACCTTCTCGTTTTCCATGCCGATGCAGTGGCAGCATTTCCGCAAAGCGCTGTCCTGTGCCAGTGGAGAGGATGGCGAAGCGTTACATTAATGACATTGGTCCTCAACTCTCTTTCAATTGTTTTCTCTCTCTCACTATTTTAAAGAAAGCTTTCAGAGTTCTGTCGTAAATATTTACTTAAATGCTAAGCAGATAACATTTTAAACAATGTTATGATGTGTGCAATGTTCATCACACCAAACAACTTTGTTCTTGAACACAGGGAAAGGGGCGGTGACATCAAAATGAAACTAAACTACCCAGCATGCACAAAAGGACAGAGCTGCACCACGTGACATGTCCAGACTCTGGGAATTGTAGTTTTAAAACCCGCCTCGTCGTAACCGAATAAACCCTTTCAAGTGATTAGGCCAGATGAATAAACAACGCCGCGAACACAATCAGCGGTTTCCCCCCTTTGCCTGCTTAATCCTTGGCTGAACGTTCAACGCATATTACAGACGATTCGGCGTGTCTACATACCACTTTTATTCTAGCAATCCAAACGAAATCTGCTTAGCTAGCTGCTAACGCCATTTCGGCAAAATAACAAACAGGAAGGCGGCGACCGGACAGGGAGGGACGGAGAGGCGGGCATTACCGCAGCTTCCTGGGAATTGTAGTGTCAGGAGTGCTTCTTCTGCAAGTTGCGCGCTGTGTTGGGCTCACCCTAAAACTGAAGCGTAGAAAAGAAAGGTTTACACATTTGAACACATTTACTCTAACGAACCTAAAGGTGCAATTTTTGCATCGGGATGTTGCGACTCAGAGCTTACGGACGACACTACATTTCCCGTGAGCCTACGGTGCTTTACATGCTGACTTTGGTTTAGGCGCTCGGTTAGCTCGCGGAGAGTGCAGGGTTGTTATAATCATCGGTTTAACTGGTGAACTAGCAAAAAAGTCATCGGTGCAACGTCGTCCCGGCCAGTCGGCAGCCCCGGTGTCCCGCCATGGAGAGCGCTGGAGGCGGCAACGGGACGGCCCACGAGAAGGCCGCGGGGGGTGAGTTCGACGCTTGGATGGAGTTAAGGAAGTAGGAAGCAGGCCTTTGGCTCATAGTAGTAAGCAGAGTCTGTTCAAGCGTTTCTTGTATTACCTGCACTTATTTATATCATGTTTTTCACCGTAAGTAACTTAAGAGCATTAAGCGACGTGCACAAGACATAATCCTTCACTGGCGTCCGATGGCATGGAGGGGGGTGCGGCTCTAACCGCTACGCCACCTGCTGCCCGTGCGTCACGCGGCCGTATTCAGCAGCCGTGTCCTCCTGACGCCCACCACGTTGCCCTCTCCGACTTATGTCTCTTTGTGCAGAGTTTGTGTGGACGCTGCAGGCCACCTGGCAGCTGGTTCGCACGCGCCTTGCCATGCACTCCCACTTCAGCCAGTCCATGTGCAAGAAGAAGCAGCTGTGGGAGACCCTGGCCGAGAAGGTGACGGCCGAGCTGAGGGCGGCGGGTCACCCCGACGTCACGGTCAAGGCTTTCGACTGTGACCTCAAGTGGAGGAACATGCTGGCGACGTACCGGAAAAATGCGGAGAGGGCCAGGAGACTGGGTGCCCACAACGTTCACTGGGAGTTCTTCCAGGCCATGCACGACGTCCTGAGCCACGGCAAGGAGGAGCCCAGGGCCCAGAAGAAAGCAAAGATGGACCCCAACAAGCTCGGCAGTTCTCTGGCCACCAAACGATTCACGCCGATCCTCCCCAACCTGCCTCTGCCCACCACTCCATATCCGTCTCGCCCTCCCCAGGATGTCCTGCAGCTGTACCTGGAGCTTCAGGAAAGGAAACTGAACATGTGGACACAACAGAAGGCCTTGGAGGAGCGAAAGATTGAGGCCATTAATAATCTGGCCCGCGCTATCTCAAGTCTGGCCCAAGACCCCGGGGCCCAGCTCCCCAAAGACGGCAGTGGCAACTAGGCAGGTGTGGGCAGGTGTTTGGAGCTGCGCACCCACTGCTCACGGCAGGAATTTTTCATCCTTTCAGTCTTAGCTTTTACTAGTAATTTCTGTCAGTTGAATTAAGCATCTTGTTTTCATAGCATTTCTAAATAATCTTGCTGACTTTTGAATGGCTTTGCCCAGCTCTTTCATAACCCCTGGTTAAGTTGCCTTTTGGTTATATTATTTGTACCTTCATGATTTTCTTTTCTTGCAGATGGATTTTAACAGCACAGTTTAAAGTTTAAGGCAAAGAAATGCTGCAAGGTGCCAAAAAACAAGTTTACTTGGAAACGAGATTGAGAACTTATGTACATTTGTTAGCCATGTTGAACCTGTGGTGAGGATTGGTGACTGTTTTTCGCAAACTGTCAACTTCTATTACAGTATTTCTATAAAGCAAACACTTCAGACGATGTATCGGCCTTTTTTTAAACAGAAACCAAGGTGCAAAAACATACGGCGAGAGCTGCAGTAAGCACCATTGACCACAGACCTCAACTGCCCTCACATTCCTCACTCCTACAGAGCAAATCCACGATGGCCTTCCGCTTCGCCAGGCCATCCTGATCCACCTCGCCTTCCCCATCATCCTGGCTCTCCTGCACCGCATATGCAGCGTCCACCCTGTCTCCCGTGGCCAAGAACATGTTGTGCAATATGCAGGCAGTCAGAACCACAGTCTTTGCACGCTCCAAACTGCCTGTGTCCAGGTACTGCAACCTGCGGAAACGAGTTTTAAGCTCAGCCACCGCCCGGTCCAGGGTGTTCAGGTGGGTGCGGAGGAGGCTGTTGTAGGCCTCCTCTCTGGGACCGCAGCCCGGTGGGAACGGGGTCAGCATCTGTGCCGAGAGCGGGTACCCCAGCTTGGCCACGAGGAAGGAGCCGGCTGGGAGCATGGTCGGGTCCTGCAGTAGTGCTTCCTTCAGGTCGCGAGCTCTGTCTTGCTCTGAGTTCCTGGTGACTTTGCAATACAGGAAGCGACCGTTCTTGTCACACACCAGCTGTAGGTTAAGCCACGGGTCTGTGTGGACCTCCTTGTTGGCCCCGTGCTTTTCCAGCACCGCTCCATCTGTCTTTTGCTTGCTGTTCGCTAACCGGACGGCTATGCGTGTGTGTCCCAAGACTCCGAGCACTGTGGGCTGGTCTGTACTCTGACCCCGGGCCCCGTCCAGGTCGTCTGAGAGGGGCCGCAGAATCTGCTTGGCCTCCAGGCCTGGACAGACAGTTGAAAATGTGGCACATTTGGTTAATGAGCAAAAGAAAAAAAAAAAAAAGAGCTTCAAGCTCTTCATCAGAACATATTGAATAACAGATGCTGTGTAAAACACTGCACAAGTGCTGTATAACAGGCATTATACAGTAACAACAGTAACAAAGCACAGCGAGAAAAACTTGTCACTGCACCGAACACGGATGATGGTCTCTGATGTTTCGTTAGAAACACAGAAATGCTCAATGTTTAACACGTGCCTCTGTCTGTTTCGAGCTGGCACGTTCTCTTCATGTTCCCGTGGGTTTCCTCCTACAGTCCAAAAAATGTTTCATGTGGATTGGTCACTCCAAGTTGCCTGTAGTGCGCGTTTACTGCGGTGTATCTAACGCTTCACGATGCTTTGAATAAACGCGTCACATAAATACCAGACAGCGATCCCTGTCGCCTTGAAGAACAACCGAATTAACAAGTGCTTATGTAAATGTGTTTAAGCAGCCTCCCTGAAAGCAGAGCAGCACTAACCCGTTGGCCATCGTATATGCTGCTCCTGCAACGCGTTCACCCGCTCACAGAAAGAGAAGAAGACGCGGTGCATGTTGCCCTTCTCGACACGGAAGCGCCCGGACAGGGAGCGGTAGCTCAGCCGCTCGGACAGGAGGGTCAGCGACAGCAGGACTGTGTGGGGCAGGGAGAGCCGGGCCCGTCCCGTCAGCCGACTCCGGTTGTAGCGCGAGTCTGAGTTCTGGAGCAGGTCCGTGATGTACTGCGAGAGAAGAAGTCCAAGCACGCAACACTCAGCATCAGCGATGCACCAAGGAAACTAAACGCAGCGTGTTCGTGCAGCTATAAAACAGTGGGCTACAAGACGCCTCCAAACACACCTTAACAGCTCTGCTCTGCTCTTCTGTGAGATGGGGCGGCGGCGGCTCGGGTGACTCTGGGAACGGTGGTGGTGTCGCTTGTGCAGGGGGTGGGGGCTCGGGCTGCGGGAACCGAGTTGCGGGGACCGGTCCGGTGTAGGTAAGCCGCGCTCTCTCTACGAGCTCCGCCTCCAGGAGCTCCTCGACGGCACGGTCCAGGCGCTGCTCCAGCTCCCCGTGGGACAGCGGCTCCCAGTCGAACTGCATCATGTCCAGCACGGCGCGGCCGGCTGAGAGCACGCATGCCGCTGGGTGACTCATGGTGGCGCTGCTGGGCCTGCATCCGACACACAGCGTCCCAGAGAACACAGGGCGACTCGTCACCCTGTGCAGTTTTTTTATGTTTGCCCTGGGTCGGGGTATTCCACCGAAAGGAGAGCGCCCTGCTCACATAAAATTATTTTGTGCAGCTGTACGTGGGTCACTTTTACTGCACTTTCGCATGTGTCTATTCAGTTTGCCAGAAAACTGCGCTTTCACACCAAAAAGGCCGAAACAACCTTCTTTCTGGTTATACCTTAAGACGTTATGTCAGAGTTGTCCACATAACACCAAATATTAAATAATCATAAATAAACATCTCATTTGAGCGGGTTAAACCCCAGATACAGCGACCCCTACTGGCCGCCTCGTGACCCAAACAAGGTTTAGATTTCAGCGCGGCTTCGGGAGACAAACGAGTTTAAGAAGCCAAGGGTCGTTTTCCGTGTCAAACCTTAAAGTGCAGCCAAGCTGACGACAAAGCCACAGAAACAGGGTTTCGACACAACAAGGCCGCTGCTTCAAGCTCCTCCACAACCGCTGTCCGCTGCAGGGAGACCACAGGTCCGCACACAATTCCAGCAGCCGGAGCGGCATGTGGCCATCGCGGGGTGATTATTAAAAGGAGCGCTGAACAAGTTCATACAAACAGGGCAAAAAGGGAAGCCGGTCTCTCGCCAGCTACTCGTTTATGTGCCATTTTCAAACTTACGTCGCTTCGTCCACATCTCCGTCGGAGCCGTCCGCGCCGCGCGACCACGGAAACAGAGACGGCCGCAAGTCCGCCGCCCCCGCGTGGCCGTACGCGGAACTGCAGCGAGATTTGTATTGCAGCGCTCTGATTGGCTCGCTCGTCCAACAGGAAATGACGCCACGGAGATGGAGTTCCCCTGCTGCGGGCACCGCTGCACCCCCCGCCCCGAAATGTTCATCTGCTCACCAACAGGTATGGCAATGCTTACCACAGTATTAGCATCGCACATGAAAAATATTTGACAATGCCCCAGTTTGAGCAGGAGATGAATGTCCTTGCACCCTGAAAGCTGCTGATGCGAAGCCCAGCCAGCAAGCACAGTACTCACCCCGCACTTCTCCACAAAACACTGAAAGCTTTGTGTCCCCCTCTGTAAGCAGCTTTAGATAAATCAGAAAAACTCATTTCTCCTCTTAAGTGGAAAAATGTTAATAGTCTTTTCAGTATGGGTGCAATAGTAGCTCCAGTGAATGAGTACAAGTAAACTGCAGTGTGAACATGGTATACAAAATGCTAACTGGTAATGTTTTCAAAATGTATTGTGACCACAAGCTGCTTTCCATTCTTTCTCCTAATATTAATAAAAACATTCTCAGAACCCCCCAGAAAGGAGAAACAACAAAACTCAGGCTGAGTGAAAAAGAAAAAGCAGTTATTTATTCAGCTTCCGTACAGGTTTAGTTTGTTTTCTCAAAGGTGATGTGAACTGCATTGTCCAGCTCCAAGGCGCATTTAACGTTGTGTGAAATGTGCAACAGAGTAGCCCCGGAGCTCAAACTGTGTCCAGGTGGAAACAGAGCAGCAACAACCAGCATGATGGCCATCTCAGGAGGTCTCTGTTACTGACACACTGAAGCAAAGCGGTAAAAAGCTCATATTATGCAAACGGGGGAGTCCTGGTTCCGTCAGGTGACGGGGACGGGTGGGCTGTTGGGTGAATGCCACCTGCGTGATACGGCAGCAGCTATTTTCTGGCACAGCTACCACAACAGCCCGTTTGTCACCATGCACCACAAATCTACGCAGCATCCAGTGTGTCTCATGCACATTTTCTCCGAGCATACTAATAACACAAAACACACAAGCCCACCCCAGCCCACCCTCAATGACCCCCTGTGAAATTAACACAACCCTAAAGAATAATATTACTGATCAGGGCACTGCACAATGACATAAGCGATGAGACAGTCGAGATGTGGTTCAAGACCGTACAGCGGACACCCCCTGCAGTCTAAACTCACACCAAAGCACAACAATGCAGTTTACATGAGCACTGTGTGTCGCCAAACCCCAACCGTGCCAGTTCTCATTAAAAAGTAGGGGGGCAGCATGAACACATGGGAGCTTGGATGAAACAGACCTGGGAGATGGAAAACACCATGCATGCATGCACGCACGCACGCACGCACAGCAAGCGAGCCACTGGTCGCCTTCCCCATGCTGATTCACTGCAGGGCCTGCTCGCCGGTGCTGCTACCCGAGTCCTGTGGCTTCATGACGTCAGGGAGCTCCGGGGGGCTCGAGAAGGGCTCCACCCACAGCTGCTCAAATGTGTCGTCTGTCAAGAAGAAAAACAACGACAAGCGTCACGTATGACCTCCTCCGTCGCTGCGGGAGCACACAGGAGGAAAGAGGCCCACCGCTGGTGCGGAACGCCAGGCCAATGGTGGCTGGCGCCTGAGGCCGCGCTGTCTGGTTGGTGAAGCCACAGTCGCCCAACGTCTTGCTGTCCTCCAGCAACTGGTCATCCTGAAACGGAGGCAGGTGCAAGTTCACACAGAAGGCCGCTGCTTCATAACCCTACGACCACAGCGTGGACCCCGAAGCACCTTGAACAGCTTCTGCTCCTCTGGCGTCCTCTTCAGGATGCCCTCAACAATGCGCTTCAGCTCATACACTGTGGTCGACTCCTTGGCGTCTGTGAAAATGGTCGTCTTGTGACGCCGGATCATTAAGAACACGTCCTACAGGGTGGATGGGAGAGGGACAGAGGGCAAGCCATGATGCCAGGACACCAAAAAAATGGAAAAGGTGTCCATGCACACGTGTCACATTACAACCTGGTGTCAAACAGCTGAGGGACAGGACAACAAAGTGAGATAAATTCTGTTAATGTTTCTGGCCTGATTCTGATTCTGCAGCACACAACTTTATTAAATACATTCATTACGAAGAGTTCATGATGACAACCATCAAATCTGTTCTATAGCACAACAATGGCAGTTCCGGCATTTTACCGAATCGTTTTCTGACACACATTCTCTCTCGTTGACTGACATCCGTTCCACGTGACAGTGGAGACCCCTGGTATACAAACAAATGTGTTTGCAAAAGGGTAAACACAGTCCGAAATGCAATAAACGGTGTAAAAAAAAAAAAACACAGTCCGACGTATAGTTCCCCTTCGCACCCAGCGCCGTGAGCCCGGCACACGCGCTCCTCCTTCTGCCCATTATTGGAGCCCAAACAACAGGTGAGGAAAAGCGCCGATGTTTGGCTCTGTTTACCCTCCGTCGGCAGCACCAGACCGCCGACTGAAAGAACCACAGTGCGGAACAAAGAGCCTCATTCGCAATCCTTCCTGCCACCTGCCGCTCAGTGGCGACCAGCATTCTAGCGGAATCGTCTAATAAAAGTGAAGTGCGATTACTAAACGCACAAAACCACTTCAGAGGCGTGTAGGTGTATTTAAACACGGCGAATCCGCTTTCTCACTCACCATTGTCTTCAGAGCGGCTCCTTCGCCAAACCCGCGCCACTCGTCAACGCACCGCGGTAGCGATCAGTTTCTGCAGCGCTCGCTTCCTGGTTCCGCGGACCCACAGTGCACTGCGAGATCACAACCTCCCACGGTGCACTGCGGTAGCGACAACTTCCTGTTTCTATTCCGCGTAAACGCGAAGATGGTTTTTGAATCGTTTGTGCTGCGGTCAAATCACTAATATGATGGTAGACCATTCGAGCCACTGTTGCTGAACGTGTATGCGTTTTCCATTGTTCACTGTGTTCATGTTGCGTTATGCACCTCGTTCTATTTTACAAAAGACATTGATACCAAACGCTCTTTTTGTGATTGAAGCTCTTCAGTGAACACCCACACTTTTTTGATTACGAGGAAAAAGAAACATGGCGATAATTATATAGCCAGTCTTATGTTTTTAATAATTTATTCACAAATGCAAATTTAGTCATAAAAACACTTGCTTCTGTTGCTTATGCAGAAAAAGTAAAAAAAAAAAAAAAAAAAAGATAAAAATACAATTATAAACTCAAAAACCCTGAGACGGCTAGAACTGTCTTGACGTCGCATTTATTTACTTGCATCTTTTGCATGTTTGCGTGCATATCGTGTTAGCTTAAGAACAAAGTGTCTTAAGAATACACAGTCGCTGGAAACCGAAGCCAAATTCCCTGCACGGATGAGCATGCTTTGCCAGTTACGCTGATTCTGCCTCTGAGTCTGATGCCCCTGATCTTGATTTTCATTAACCGGTGAGCTGACGCCACAGCAGTCCGTAGCCTTTCCGAGTCGCTGGTCATTAGGAAAGGAAGCCGTTCTTGGGCAAGACGCCAGTCAATCACAGGGTGCCTGCACACTGCAGGCAATTTAGCCTGAAACCAAAGTCCCAGGACGAAACCTACGCAGTTACGGGGAAAAAAATGCAAGCTCAGCTTAACTAAATAATAATTGTTCTCAGTACACCCAATATGGCGCGTCATTGTGCCTTTTTGTGACGCCACTTCCTGTATGCGTATGCATATTGATTTTCCCAGCGTTCATTGCGATCTTGGTGGACGAGCCAAGAGTGAAATGGCTGACAGACTCGGTAAGGTTATTATCAAGCTATTAAGATGTGAAACAGATTTTTAATGGGCCGCTTTCATAAAGGTAACTTTGCTCAATGTTCGTAGTGGAATGAAGCCGTTTTTACAGTTGTTTCACCTTCTGCTTTTAAGCACTGTTTAGCACTTGTTCGGCGGCCGTCGTGCGACCATTTTCTTACCGAGTCAGTTCAAGGTCTTTGCTGTCAGGAGTCGTTTGGTACTCAAGCTTTCACAAAAATTGGAACTGAATCACAATGAAAGGATTGAAAAATATTTACCACTTCGGTTTTTTAATGAACGGTATCTGCTGCGTTCGGTTTAGACTTAAGTCATATGTAGTGTCATGTCTTTGCGCGTAATTTTTTTAAAATATGTGCATATTTTATTATATCACTTGCTTCAGAATGTGAGCTTCTGACTTACAGTAACGAGTTATTCTACGCCAAGAACACTGGTGACAAATTGTATTTTCAAATCTTTATTGGGCAGTTTTGATTTCTACTTTACTAAAATGGTTAGGGTTAGAATAGAATACACACATAGAATAGAAACCATTGTACTGGACCATTTTGGATGAGTTTAATAGTGACTTAAGAGTTGGGATGTGATGTCCTAGAAGATGACTTTTGTGATCTCTATCCCTCACTCTGCTCCTGCTGTAATGTTCACTTTTTGTTTTTTTTTTTAAACAGTGCCGCTTTCCGAAAAGAAGCTCATGGATGTGAAGCTGGGCGAGCTTCCTGCCTGGGCCGCAACTGGGGACTTCACACCCAACGGGATCATTTCAGCTGTCCGCAGAGGTGGGTAGGCACCATCTCCTGTTGCTTTCTCACAGTATTGCTGCTGGCATCTTGGTGAATGCTAAATGCGGTTTTATCTCCAGGCCATGACAGATTCTTCAACAAGTACATCAATGTGAAGAAGGGTGGCATTGGTGGGGTTGCCATGCTCCTAACTGGTTATGTTATTCTCAGCTATGTTTGGGAATACGATCACATCAGTGAGTAATGCTTTCATGTCTCAATCATAGCTGCGCTGCTTGTTTCTCAAGATGCTCACGAATTTTTCATACTAAACATTCTTATTTTGCCTGTAGAGCACGATCGATGGAGGAAGTACCACTAGGAGAGGCTCTGCTGCTGCGGATTTGATTTTTCTGCAGTGAACTCTCACACGTGTTAAATGTTTGTGTACAAACTGATGTTCATGACCAATAATAAAAACAAGTGGAAAACTGAGAAGGGTTCTGTGTTAAATCTGATCTTCACAAATGTAACAAGCAAAAAGTAGTTTATTTTTATGGAAAAATTACCACTACCACTACTGTATATTTGTGAATGTTTTCAATGTTACAAATCTGAATCATTGATTCCCCGTCAGTTTAAGAAGAAACTAACGTTATCTGCAGTAGTACTAACCGATTCTGGCATTTTACTGTAATTTAACAGCAGTCATATAACTACACAATGTTTTTTTTTTTTTTTTTAACAATTTATACTATAATTAAGAAGCAACTTCAATGCAGCCATAGCCAAATAAGCTTCTACATGACAAAAGTCACATATGATAGTTTTATTGGAACGTATTTCCTGTGAAGTGTTTAGAGAAACTTAAAATTACAAAGCACACAAGTACAACAATGGGGCAAATTAAAAGCCTTTGTCCTCAAATGAAACCAAATGCCCTTGAAAACACACAATGGTCTCCAGTGTCCACAGCAAACTGAAACGTGGAATGGTGTTAAAACAGATGTAGTCAAAAAGCCTTCAAAGGTTTGTGTGAAATGAGCCCTGATGTCAGTCTGAAGATTCTGTTCTGTAGACTCAGCCAGAGCAGCCTCTGCATCCACAGTGTGTGCACTCAATTATTCTGCCCTGTGAGAGTATAAACATCATGGTGTGAAAGTCACATTTATGTCAATTCTTTCATCACTTTGATACATTCCCCAAAGCAACTGAAATGTTAAGCTCCTTACTGCGATTTACCCATTTACACAGCCGGGAACATTTCTTGGCGCAGTTCAGAGTACAGCCAAGAAGACAATCCAAAGACCTGCACCATAACATCAACCTAGTCAGACCCCACAGCATAGCATGAGGGCCATACTTATCCACTTCAAGAAGGGACCACAAAAAAAAAAAAAATCAAAAGAACACCGATTCTTAGTTTAGACTGTCTAAATGTATCCATCTAGTTATTTAAATTATACCTTAGTTTGTTTGCACGGTCCTATGCCGTAATATTGCCTGGATATGAACTATGGTCCAGGAAAAATCACATTTCTTTCAAGCCTTGAAAGTGCTGGAAGGCGCTGCCTCTGGCTCTCAGAGCTGATGAATCCATCCTAGCATTAAAGAAGCATCTCAAACCCATCAATCACAGCAGATGTAAGGGCTGTATTTCTCATTTCCTTTCAGACAAGTAAATGCATAACATGCAGGCGAAATGATGATAGCAAAGGTCTTGGTTGTGTGCCACGCGACCAGAGAGCTGAGATGTGCACGGCAACACGAGGCTGGCAACTGAGATGCGGCCACACCAAGCCGCCATGCTCCTCCTGCTCTGACCCTGCCACACTCACCACTTCCAACTTGCTCTTGGGCACCCTGCAGATGCAGTTTGTGCCGAAGTTGGTGTCCCGCGTCTGGATGCAGCGGAGACAGCAAAGGTTCTCGTAGCCCTGCTTCTTCCATTTCGCGATCAGATTCTTGTCCGCGTAGCCTTCCTTTATACAGTACTCGTACAACTCTGTTGGGTCAAAAGAGTAAGTCACAGAAGAGGCACGAACAACAACGGAACGTGTAACACAGAACCGCTGAAACAAACCTCTGCTGATGGCCTTCCGTTTGTAGAACAAATCGAAAATGTAGCGGCTTCGCTGGTGATGCAATCTGAATATGGGCCACAGCGACTCCACCTTCCGCTTCCCTTCGTGCGGCTCTGTCTCAGCTTTGAGGATCAAAGCAAGTGAAACACACACAATACCGGCTTGTAACACCAACGAAGCTCCAAACGTCAAGTTCGTTCGCGACACCAAATATCTAGCTACTGCTACCTGAGCGACACCTTACCTTCTCTCATCTTTTGGTCCAACTCGTCCAGGGTAGGTTCAATAAGTTCCCAACCGTCCGGAGGGGGTTTTTTGCTCCTTTTAACCTTTGGCATTGGGTTAACTTCGAAAAACTAAACAAAAAAACCGGGAAGCTACAGTGCTTTCTTTAGCGTTACTACGTCCGTCTCCGTCGCCTTCTAATTACGTCATTCAGGGACTCTTTGGGGCCTTTCATGCCTCGTCTCGTGACTTAAACGTATTCACCGCTGAACATGTTAAACAACACTCAAATACTTAAGTTATATATTAACACCGCAACCGGAAACATCGTTTTTATTAAGAATTTGCTGTTAGATTACTGTTTTACTTTTTTTTTGGTTATGCCTGGAAAAGTAAGTTGCCCTCGGCTTTGTCGTATTGCATCAGGCTAGTTCACCATATACTGCCGAAATAACAAGGAGCTGTTTGGGCATCAAAACGCATTGCTTTATCGTGTTAAGATTTTTTGTAAAGATTTTATACACCTGGTAAAAAAAAGTCAAATTTATACTAGTATTAAAGGCATAATTCGTCTGTTTTTGCGTACCATTTCGCTTTTTTTTGGTCAGGCAGAGCTACGGGCAGCCTGCCTGCCGTGTTACACGCTCCCGATAGTCGCTTGTAGCCCAGTAGCGGAGATTCACAGCGGGATTTTACCCTTTTCCCAGCTACTTTTCAGTATTTAGTAATATTGAATACATTAAAAATGCCTAAAGGAGGTAAGGCGGTATTCCAACACGTGTGTTTTACCGAAAGTTACCGTTTCGTGTCACTTGTACTACCAGTGAGAGGGTTACTAGATAGCTAAGCGTGGCTAACTGTCAAATGACAGGATTTTAATGAGTATAAAACTACTTAATGTAGTTACATGTTTCCTTTTTAATGATACCATTACATATAAAAACAAGACTTGTTCATATTTTTGGGCTTTCTGTTTGATGTTCACCCGTGTCAGAGCTGTAGAACTACTTAGATGGAAAATCGCTTTAGTGTAATAAGGTTTAACACCTAACATAAACTCAATACTCAAAAATGGTTGACTTGTCTACGAGCTCATTGGCGATTAAAGTGATTTTATAAAAATGTCAACCCTGTTAAAATGGAGGGCTGCTTAAGTGGACGTTCAATGTTAATATTTTCAGGCAGGAAGGGGGGTCACAAAGGGCGCATGAGGACATACACGAGTCCAGAAGAGATTGACGCACAGATGAAGGCTGAGAAGGAACGTATGAAGGTAAAACTGTCCTACATTTGTTATGACTTCCAGTAGCTGTCAGTAATGTGTTTAGTTCATTCATTTTTCACTGTACTAAGGTACACCTTGAGTTGTGTGAATGATGAATGTATTGTTAATGCAACTGTTATGTTATATTTAATGTTAAAAGCAAGATGAAGAGGAAGATGCTGAGACAAACGAAGGTGAAGCAGAGGAAAAGCAGCAAGATTCTGCATCTGAAGACAGTGATGACGAAAGCTCTCAGGTGATCTGTTTGGCATGTTTTGTGTGACATTGTGTTGTGTAACCGTGTGCTGTAGCTTTCGGTCGTTGATGACCAAATGGAAACTCGCTCATACCTTCTGTTGTCTTCTGCAGAAGAGAAAAGGGGTGGAAGGTCTGATTGACATTGAAAACCCTAATCGAGTGGCACAGAAGTCAAAAAAAGTAACAGAGATTGAATTAGAAGGACCCAAGCAACTTTCCAGGAGGGAAAGGTAAGGTTGATATAAAAGTGGATATGATATTTGTTTTTCTGCTCAGCGTTTATATTTGCATGACATCATGAAACAGGGGTGATGTTTCAGCTGGTACTTTTGGCTTTTTCTTGGCAATTCAAAACATGAATTTCTGTCTGTTTTCTGTTTGTCCGCAGAGAAGAAATTGAGAAGCAGAAGGCTAAAGAAAGGTATATGAAGATGCATTTAGCTGGGAAAACGGATCAAGCTAAAGCAGACCTAGCGCGTTTGGCCATTGTGCGAAAACAACGAGAGGAGGCAGCACGAAAAAAAGAAGAGGAGAGGAAAGGTAAGGACTAGCACCTGTTCCGACTTTGTGTGGAATGTTAGTGTTGACCTTGCAGCTATTCAAAACCTCACTGTCACGCTGTTGATCTCTCATTCTCTCCACAGCAAAAGAAGCGGCGGCAGCAGCAGCCGCGGCAGCTAAAGGACTTCACACCCTGTCTCTGAAATGATACAGACGCCACACGAGGGAAACACACACACACACACACACACACACACACACACAGACCTGCAGCCGTGCCCTGAGGCACAATACAACCCTGCTATTATCATTTTTCAAAACAAGAGTCCACCTTCAGGAGGATCTAATGTGTACTATACTGTATGGCCATGTGAACATAATAAATGAGAGGCATTATTGTGTGGGTTTTATAGATTTGGTGCCCACCTGTACACAGCGATGGCTGTGTTTAAGACAGGAGTATCCTCTTCTTAAGTCTGTAAATCACGAGACAGGTTATATATCCTCATGTGTCTGTGTTCTGCATTTACTGGGTTTTTATTTACATCTGGCCTATTTCAGTATGTCTAAACTATAAGGAATTTTAATATCATTATATCAATATTGCCATGCAGTAATTTATGATCTGTTCTTAACTTGTATTTCGCCTTTCCTTGATGAAAATGACATCACGAGAGTTGCACACAAAAACGCAACCGACTACCTGACACTACTTTTAAGATGGATCTATGCTGTTAAATAAATGAGAAAACCAGGGGTGTTGGTGTGAACAAAGTGTGAATCCTTGTTTGCTTCTGCTGCTCACTGCCACACTGCTCACTTGCTGCCTGATACTGTTTTTACATATTTTTAAAAGATATACATGTACATATAACTGCTGTCAAGCAATAATGCACGGCTCCACAGAGAGCCCGCTATGTACGTGTGTCTATGCTATTCATTTTTCTTTGACGTGTACTGCAGCTGCCTGTATGATGTCATAGTGACGCAATTCTCTAGCGCGGGCTTTCGACGTGTCGTCACGGTGAGGACCTCGTGCTCCGCTCTTCAAGTCCCGCCCTACGTTCGCGTCATCGCGCGCTGCTCCACGCGGTTGGCTGCAAGTTTGCGCGAGGGCGCGCCGACAGCCAAACTGACGCTGCGCGAGCAGCACGCGCTGCCGGAGGCGGGGTGCAGTTGTGGAGCGCGCGCAGGGAAGGTAAGTTTCCCGCCGCTGCTTTCGTTCGTTTTTGCGGCCAGAAACTCCGCGCTTGTGCAGCTGCAACTCGGCCAACTGTACGCGGAGACGCACACAGCTTCCGTGCAGCAGGTTGAGGGGCACTCGCGGGGCTACAGAGTGCATTTAGTGTAACTTTTTGCGATTGTTTTCTCTGTCTCTCGCGCGTACACACACACACACACGCACGCCAACGGAACGTTTCCGCCATTTCAACAACACCGTTGTCTCGGTCGACGACTTGTCACCGCGTTGTGTTCCTGGGGTTCGAACGGCTCGGCCTCCAGGGGGCGCGCTGCCCTGCCGATTGTCACGTGCCGCACTTGGACTCTGACAGCTGCTGGCCGCATGCGTGTCAGGTGGACCTCGGCCTTTGGATCGGCAACCGGCTGCCCTTGCTGACCGCCGTTTGATGTGTGCAGGACTGCAGCTTGTTGCGTGGCGCGCTCGATTTTACCTGGTTACCTGATGGCAGTAAACGGAAGCGTGGCCACGTCCACCTGGGAGTCCCACAACCGCATGATGCTGGAGCCCCTGGCGACGAACGATCCCCAGGTGAGTTTTCGGTGTGCGCGCTTTTCCCCACGTACGCGAGCGCGTGCAACCTCGCACAAGCTCTCGTGAACTCGCTCCCACCCCCCAGGTGTACAGCATCGTCAGGAAGGAGAAGCAGCGGCAGACATATGGCCTGGAGCTCATCGCCTCGGAGAACTTCGCGAGTCGCGCCGTGTTAGAGGCCCTGGGCTCCTGCATGAACAACAAGTACTCGGAGGGCTACCCCGGCCAGAGGTGAGGGCCCGAGTGCTTTAACCGCCCACGAACTGGGCCGTGCACGTTAATGCCTTTCTTACGCAACAGCTGATGTTTCAGCCCAGCTGGATGTCATCTTTAGCTGTGAAGAGTGGCACAGCTCCTGGCTATGGGTTAGAATCTCACTCTGCGCGTATGGTTTACGTGTAGCCGCGTGGGATTCCTCCGAGTGCTCTGCTTTCCTCCCGCCATCTCATGTGATTCAGTGGCAGTTATTCATTGTGTCTTACTGTTAGTGTTATTTAAAGCTGTTATAATCTGATGTTCTATGCTTGCCATGTGTGCTGTTGCTAGTGTAACGTTAGTGTTCTGCTTTGGGCTGAAATTTGTGTGGAGCAGTTATAATTGGATATACATACATGAATGTAGCAAAAGTCATGCTTTTTACAGTTTTTGAGTTTATGGCTGTTATGGAGTTTCTTTTTTTTTTTTTTTTTTTTTTTTTTTTGCTGGATTAAAGAAATTTTTCAAAAAAGGCGTTGGTATTTTCCTTGCAGGTATTATGGAGGCACGGAGTTTGTGGACGAGTTGGAGCGGCTGTGCCAGCAGAGGGCTCTGGAGGTGTACTGCCTGGACCCTGACAAGTGGGGTGTAAACGTGCAGCCGTACTCTGGTACGCACCGTGCACTTTACCCTGCGTACAGTAAGACAGTCATGATGGAGAGATTAGTCATGTTGTGTGTGCTTGGCACCCCCAGGCTCCCCCGCCAACTTTGCTGTGTACACAGCCATCGTGGAGCCACACGGCAGGATCATGGGCCTTGACCTGCCTGATGGTGGCCACCTTACCCATGGCTTCATGACGGACAAGAAGAAAATCTCAGCAACATCCATCTTCTTCGAATCCATGCCATATAAAGTGTGTGTGCGCGCGCACGCGCGTGTGTGTGTTGGGGGTTTGCAGAATGCAGCTGGGACACAGTCACACTGTTCCTCCCGTATTCCAGGTCCACCCTGAGACTGGCTACATAGACTATGACCGCCTTGAGGAGAATGCACGTCTCTTCCACCCCAAACTCATCATTGCCGGTACTGAACCGCACAGAATTGTGTCATTCATGGTTAATGGTCTCTAGGAGGTGTGCGTGCGCGTGCAGTGTCTACAGGTGGTAGGTCGAAGGAGTAAATCGGAGCATTTACCCTGTGTTCAGGCACCAGCTGCTACTCGCGCAACCTTGACTATGCCCGACTGAGGAAGATCGCTGATGCCAATGGTGCATACCTTCTGGCCGACATGGCCCACATCAGTGGCCTGGTGGCGGCAGGTGTCGTCCCCTCTCCATTTGAGTGCTGCGACATCGTCTCCACCACCACACACAAGACTCTGAGAGGGTGCCGTGCAGGGATCATCTTCTACCGCAAGGGTGGGGTCCTCTCCCAGTGGCAGACAATCGTTATGAAGTGGTTTGCATTTCACCGAGAGTGCATTAAGGGCCACCACAGCATGCTAACACACTAATTTTTCTTGTCCATCCAGGGCTTCGCAGCGTAGACCCCAAGACTGGAAAGGAGACCTTTTACAATCTGGAAAGCCTCATCAACCAGGCTGTATTCCCAGGCCTGCAAGGAGGGCCACACAACCATGCCATTGCAGGTTGCCCCCACCCCACCCTACCCTACTGCCAGTGGCACTGTTGCGAGGGCTCTCTGGTGCCTTGTAATAGCTTAAACTTTGCATTCAAATTCATTCATTGAGCTTATTTCATGACTTTGGGAAGAAAACCTTTAAGATTTTGATTAGGTCCACCAAGGGTCAGAAGTTGAGGAGTGCAGCAGTCTTATAAGAATCAAATGCTGAGTAAACTCCCTCTCTCCCTTGTAGCTACTGAAGTCCTTTTAGTGTTCAAAAAGGATCTCAAAACACATTACTTGTGTCTAGGAGAAGATGGTCCTGTAGGCCATGAAATGAACAAGTTGTCCAGTTTTGAGTGAGGTGTCACTAGATTTACAGTGGTGAGTGTGTGTATGTGTGAGAAGATGACTGATTTGTGTCTGAATGGCAGGAGTGGCTGTGGCTCTGAAGCAGGCGCTGTCACCTGAGTTCAAGGCCTATCAGGTGCAGGTGCTGGCCAACTGCAAAGCCCTGGCCCATGCTCTAGTGGAGAAGGGCTACAAGGTGATCACAGGTGAGTGCACATCCTGCTTGTGCTCCTCTGACCTGATGACTGGCATGAAGACACAGATACTGTGGTACAGTTATACTGTCATAAATTATTATAGGTCATAACCGCTGCAGCACAGTATGTGTTCTCATCATGCAATTTGCGGGTAATGTGATGCATAATTGGAGGAACAAGTTTATGTAAGACTGTCGTGGGTTTAATTTGTCAATAATACGATCCCATTCTAAAAATATAAAATTGCATTGTAGTTTTTGCATGTGGTGTTTAATTTGATCTACTGTAAAACAATGAAACGGGACCAAATGGAGATCATAAAAGAAAGCATAGCAGTGTTGTCCCCATGAAAAGTGTTGTTTCCAGGCATCCTCAGTGCAAATATGGACATAAATAGATATGTATGGTTAGGATAGGAAAACAATAAATAATAATAAATAGATTAGTAATAAATAAATAGCAGTACAAACGGTTAGTAAATTCAAACCAACAACACACAGCAACCAGACCTACAACTACAGACTAATACAACTATAGACTAAACCTACAACAACAAAAAGCACCAGAAACGGAAAAATGAACCAAACGGGTTTCCACAATGGGTGGGACAGGCATATAGATAGACAGACAGACAGACCCCGATCGACTCTTTCACTGTCCAGGGAGGGGTCAGTGGTTCAGCAGTCTGACGGTGTGGGGGGAAAAAACTGTTCCGGAACCATTTCGTCCTTGTCCGAACGCTTCTGAAGCGTCTTCCGGATGGGAGCAAGGAGAATAGATTGTGGTTGGGCTCACTGCTGTCCCTCTGGATGGTAATTGCCTTCTTCTTGCAGTGCTGGGTGTGGAGGTCCTGCAGGGCTGTCAGATCAGTCCTGGTGATGGTCTGTGCTGTCTTGACTGTAGAGCTGTAACACAGCTTGGACTCAGGCTGCTTTGACAGAAACATTAAGTATCATTACGTATTTTTTTTTTTGTTTTTGTATTTGATCTTTACTATATTTATTGTGCTCTGGACCCCCCCCCCCCCACTAATTTTCAATTCAGTTCAATTTTAGTTTTATATTGGGTTCTTCTCACTGCAGTGACACAGAACGCTTAACAGACATGACAAGGACAAGACATGACATTTTCCCAACTGAAACTTTCTATTACACTAATTGCCATAACACCGTAAGCGCAATTCACTAGGATCTTTATACATATTTAGGGGTTTGACCAGGAATTGCAGATCAATTTCCTCCTCTCTTTCCATACCCAGGTGGCTCTGACAATCATCTCATCCTGGTTGACTTAAGTCCAAAAGGCACCGATGGAGGCAGGGCAGAGAAAGTTCTGGAGGCGTGTGCCATTGCTTGCAACAAGAACACGTGTCCAGGTAGCTGTGCAGATCCTCCCTCCTTCTCTGGCTGCCTCATTCACTGTGTGTATGAGTGCTCTCTGTTTATTATAATTCACCTGGTGAGTTTACATGTTTTACTCTTGCAGGGGACAGAAGTGCCCTGCGCCCTAGTGGCCTGAGACTTGGTTCTCCTGCTCTGACATCCAGGGGACTCTTGGAAGATGATTTCCGCAAAGTGGCAGACTTCATCCACAGAGGTGGGTATGGAACGTGTTAGTGACACGATTCAAGTCTGATTCCAAGGCTCACCTGTTATGAACTCAGTTTCCCAATGTGTTGCAGGCATTGAGCTGACGCTGGAGATTCAGGAGAACATGAACCCAAAGGCAACCCTGAAGGAGTTCAAAGATATGTTGGCACAGAATGAAAAATACCAAATGAAGGCCAAAGAAGTCAAGGAGGAGGTGGAAGCCTTTGCTGGAAGGTTCCCTATGCCTGGCCTCCCAGAGTTGTAAACTGCAGGGTCATCTGTTGTTTTTGCTACTTTGTCTTAAGGAAAAAGTCCGTTTTACCAGTAGCTTGCAGTGACTTTTCATTGCCCTGTTGAGTAGGGGAGCACACTGCTGTACATCTTTACTGCATCCTGTAGAACACCACTGCACATACAAAAGCAAGCAGGATGGCAGCTGGACAGAACAGTCACATCCTTTAATTTTTTTTAATGGGAGATATAATGTGCATAATAATACATTAACAAGCACATTCTGTCCAAAAGTTAACGATTTTTCAAGTTAACCGTGGAAAGGTGATATTTACGGGAATGATTATTCTGCAATTGTCTGTGAAGTCCATTGAAAAAAACAAGCACTCGATGGTGAATACATTTTCAGCCATTAAATAACTTCAACGCTGACTTTTGTGTTTTTTCTTGTTCCAGGCCAAAAATATGCATTGTAAGTGTATGGAGTTAAAATGAAGATGAAAAAGGAAATGTTAAAAGAAAAACCAATGACTTTATGCACAATAACATTTTTTGGGAAAAATGAAAACTTAAGTAATGTTAAAGCCGGCAAGCGGAACATTTACTGACCTTAACTACAATTCTGTCGTC
Source organism: Heterotis niloticus (assembly GCA_018136845.1). Classification (NCBI taxonomy): domain Eukaryota; kingdom Metazoa; phylum Chordata; class Actinopteri; order Osteoglossiformes; family Osteoglossidae; genus Heterotis; species Heterotis niloticus. Next base: position 31,603,093 of record CM030897.1, read on the forward strand.
GCGTCTTTTTTTTGCGTCACTTCCGCTCTTGGCCCCGCCCGTTGCGGCGGTAAAATTTGAAGGAAGTTCGGAGGTATGATTGTGCGAGCACGGATTTTGTCCGCCGGTGTTTCTCAGCAAAGGTGTAGGTTGGTAAACACGGATCTTTTCGACAGTAACGTAAAATGTTCCTTTAGACATAAACTCGAAACGCAGAGGAATGTAGATTATGTCTTTAAACGGCTATGTAGCCGCTCCTATCGTTGTCCCGTTAGCTACGTAGTGCAAGTTGCAGGCGCCGCGTAACTTGACGTGTCCGACGAGTCAGCGACATGAAATGAATTATCCAACGTACAGGGAGTCATATAAATCAAACGTCCAAACGTACCAGATGGTATATTTGGACTGACAGAGCCCTTCCAAGCCTTGGAGCTCAGGCCCTCCTCTCGGCGTCGCCATCTCTAAATGGTTTTATTTCTTTAAAAGCCCTTAATGTCGTCTCTTTATGCAGGACAATGGCGGAAGAGAGTGTCATTCTGATCAGCGACGAGGAGGACACCGCGGCCAATGAGTCCGTGCTCATTGTGGAAGCTCAGGATGAGCAGGGTAGGTGCGACGCGACGCTCAGCAAGTCTCCGTGGAGAGTATGGATATGAAGTGAGACAAAAGCATTGTTGTGGCTGTGCTCTGTGACCCAGGCCCACCGACATCAGCTGCTGCAAACGAAGTGGTGGATGAGGACCTGTCAATAACGTTCTCCAAGAAGGCCATAGTGATGCCCCACGCCAGATACGACTGCAACACCAACCCGTTCAGGTGAGCGTGGGACGAGAGTGTGACTAGCTAACTACCTGAGCAACTGATAATATTCCTGGTACGTATAGGCTGGTACTTCCTAGTACGCAGTGCATTTTTGTATGTTTTGCAGTCCAACTGAAGACACATCAGAACCCGCTGAAAACAACACTGCCTTCTGTGAACAGTGTTTTTGCTACATTTGCGACAAGTTGGCATCAGAGGTGAGAATCAGTGCCGACAACCTTTGCAGAGGTACCAGCGTATTGTTACGATGTATATCTGACACTTGTGTCAGAGTGACTTGTACGGTGAGGATTGTACACTAAATTTCACAGATTTACCCTTTTATTTAGGGGGGTAAGTTTTACTGTAATTACCCAGCATGAGGTGTAATTTGAACCTGGGTCCTGAGTGTAAGGAGAAGGTAGTGTAGCAGTTAGAGCTGCATCCTTTGGGATTGGAGGACCCAGGTTTCTTGCCGCTGCTGTTGCCGTTACCCCTGACTAACGCATTTACAAGGTAACAGTAAAAATCCTCAGCAGTATAAGCTAAGCAACATTACATGGGAAATTATTCTGGAGAAATCATTAAATGCCAGGGTAATGTAATGTGCCTGATATCCCTGTCTCCGGGCTTGGCCTCAGTACATTCTGCCTGTCTGAACTTCTGCCCTCAGGTCAGAACAACTTGTGGTTCTCCAGCTGCATGAAAACATTATGTTTTATATGTTGGGCTTGTGCGCAGTATAGCAAGAGTGAAATGCTATGCAGTGAGTGTTTTTTTCCTCATCCTGCAGTGTGCAGTGTGGAAGAAGCCTGGAAGCTGCCACTGCAACGCCCACAAACAGAGTGCGTTCTGGAAGACCGAGCGTGATAAAAGAGTTCTAGGATACCTACATATTTTTAATTTTGACACTATGGAAGTGGATGCTGATCTGAGACTCGCTGGTATGTTTTCAAACCGTTGTTAAAATGAAGTTATTTGTTCATCTGTGTGCCATGCTAAAATTCAATGGAAATGTGCAGGGAAAAATATGTAGTCTTGAATCTCAATCTCAACACAGAGTGCCACCTGCACAGTTTTGAAGAGCAGTTGAAGGTGGAATATGATGCGTTTCTGAAGGGCAGTCAGGTGTGTTTGGCAGACATTGCGCCGTGCAGCTGCTACTGCCACACGGCCCATCCAAGCACTTCTGGCTGCAAAAAGTGCAAACTGCGTCATGCGTTGGTGGCTGTCTACAAGTAAGGTGCTCTTACGCCGTGCTTTTGCTGGCATTCCTACATGGTTTAGGAAATCACAGGAGTGTTTCCCTTCCTTTCAGCTATTCCAGAGTGTTCCGATATGTGTCGGAGTTTGTGGACAAGGCGCAGAAAGAAAAACCGAAGACTGCAGCAGTAATGCTGCTTGGAGCTGCTAAACTTTTTGCTGTTCATACTCAGCCTCAAGCATACAGGTTCTTTTGCCATTTCAAAGCATAATTAATTTAGTATGATGTCTTGTTTGGAGCCTATTTCCTCTGTCGAACCATTTTTGTTATTTAATTATGTGGTTGACCAACTAACTAAACCACCAAAAATGTCTTGTGCAGCACAGAGCGTTACGCTGATCCGAAATCCTGCGTTTCAGATGCCGTCCCTATGTTGTTAATGAGGTGAGAACTGTGCTGGACAGCAGAAGGAGCAACCAATGTTTTTACTCAGATTTTGCAAATTCTTCATCATCATGATATTCTGACATTTCTCAAGTATAAAATTGTTCCACTATTGTATTATACAGTATATTTTGGTCATAGTACCTAATGTTTATGAGAGAAAAGTTGAAAGTTCAACTTAATAGTTTCCTTATAAGTACCTCTAGTTCTGTCTGTGTACTTTGTCTGGAGGAAAAATTGGCCTGTTCTTATCAATTAAGATGTTTCATTTTAACAACGCTGCTTAGTTGGACAGTGGAGGGGAATGATGACAACTGTTGAGAACCTCTTGCCTTCTATGATTATTTTGGAAACCACCGCATCCAGTCTTGGCACCATTTAGAATTGTAAGCAAATGTGTTGCAGGGTGACAGACCTACTAAGGACCATGATCATCAGCTGTGACTTCCATGCCCCTTTCTTAAAGAAGCTCCGGGACTTTTTCCCCTTGTTGCCATTTCCGGCCAAGTGCAAGTGGCTGACCGGCAGGTTTGTGGATCCTCCGAGCATTTTGTGGAAGGCTGTCTGTTTGTCTGCTTGTCTGTGTCTGTTGGACTGTGTCTTTTGTGAACAGGGTGGTATGTGTGCTCCTGTAGGAGTAAAATCACAGTTGACCTGTCCTCAGTGTTCTTAACTACAATAAATGCACAAAGTCTGTGAAGCTTACCAATGCTGCATATGGTAAAAATAAATTAACACTGCCCAGATGTTGCCATATGCCTGTTCCTAGCTGATACCTGCCAGACTCTCCAGCATCCTCTGGGTCTGTCTTTCAGCCTGAACATGCGAGCATGGGATGATCCTCTACTAGCAGCTGTGCTCAAGGGACAGAATGTGAAAGGCGAGCGACTCCACCGGGGAAAGCGGGAGGTCTTGCATGAGCCTTTGGTTGTGGTGGAGGCGCGTGTCCGGATGCTCAAACAGCAGAACAAGTGAGTCTGATGCATTTCCGTGCGCGCGCGCACACTCTCTCTCACTCCCCTTTTGGGCTAAAAGGACAGGTTTGGCACTTAATATATTGACACACAAACTGTTTTGCAGGTTCAGAGAGCTGGCACGCTACCTCAGAACTGTGAGAAGTGATAACAAGATCCAGTGAGCTCACTTGTCTTCCTGCTGATTTGTTTCCTTTGCCCACCACTGTTTTTGTTTTTGTGTGTGCGGGAGTGTGAAAACATTGTGACTATAATCTGCCCCCTTCAGACTGCAATGCATGAAAGACCATGTGCCGTTCTACCTGTGCAAGGTGGGGGACTACTCTGCTGCCATCAGCAGCTTTTTCAGCCAGCCCTCTCAGACATGCTGCAGCGCCTGCCGCCTCACTCCCACCCATTTCATCATATACATGAAGACTCTGGTGACTGGCATGATGCCAGTTGGCAGTGACCCTGTCCTTTCGACGCAGTGGGAAGCGGTCAATGGTCAGCTTTTCTGCCACGTTGAATCTTTTCTCTTCGGAGGTGTTTTCTCACTGCACTTCAACATCTGGTTATGAACACCTTCACCATTCTTTCCTTTTTAGAGAGCAGAATTCCAACAAAGTCTGATGTTATAAGGTGCGCCCTACGGATTATGAGGTGGAACATCATGGTGTTTACGGACGTGAGTATTTCAAGTACACCCGACTGCGTTGTTTGGGAAATGAACATGGCAAGCGCCCCTTACCTGTGCCTGTCTTTACTCCCTTTGTCTTAAGCCTGACTGCTGGGTGAATCTAGTCGAGGTGGCATGTTCGGATGTGATGGTGCACGATGGTTCTTTGATTTTAAAGTCTTTTGATCAACCAGATTCCTCATTTCTGATGGTAAGTGCCCTCAGCGCTTGCCCCCCCCCCCCTTCCCTACGGTGCCGTGTGGAATGGCACGTGCTGTTTACCAGCTCTAATGTACGTTTCTTTTCAGTGGTCCAGAACAAGTGCTGCTGCTGTTCTTCACGAAGGAGAAAAATCACCAGAGAATCCAATTCAGATACCCAAAACATTTTTACTTGTGAGTTGTGCTTGTTTTCATCGTCGACAAAGAGCTTTAGATACAGACGCAAGATGATCAAAGAACAGCTGGTATGTCAGGCACCACCATGTTGCTGGTTCACAACCCTCCAGCAGCTGCCTTTAGGAGTGGTATTCAAACAGCAAACACACACATAATCACAGCAGGTGGTGTTGGTGTCAGGAGCTCAGGAGAGAAACGTCTCTCTGGAGGGCTTCGCAGCTCTGAGGAACACAGGGAGCTCGTTCAAACCTTTCAATGCATTGAGTGCGTTTTGCTGTGCAATGGGCAATAACTAACTTTGAGTACCAGCAAGTGCTGCTTCTGTAGGGTTTTTTGCATTGCTGTGCAGCATGCACTGACTGTGTTGCTTCTCTCTGTCTGCCCCCTGCAGCAGTATCCCCAGCAGGCCCTCCTGCTGCTGGTTGCCCAGGCCTTCATAGAACGGATTACCCACAGGCGCATGGCGACCTGCCTCAGTATTGTCATGGCTTTCAAAGTATGGTAACGGCATTGGTTGTCGAGCTTGAATTCTACTGAGCACATTTTGGTAAACTTTGGTCAGGGAAATAAACACTTGTGGCATGCCCTCACAATAATTAACCATTCTTGAATGTCTGAGAAAGCACTGAAATGTGAGAATAAAAGTCTTATTTGTTGTTTGCTTGCTAAAGACTGGCATTGAAACCCCTGCAGATTTGTTTTTTTTTTTTGTTTTTTGTTTTTTTTTTTTAACCTGTCCTCCCGGCCTTTCGACCCTATTTCTTATCTGTACAACCTCATATTCAGTCTTGACTTCTTTCATTATTCCTGTCTACCATTTTCTCATTATTCTTGTCTACTTTTTCTTCCTTATTGCTGTCTCTTTCACCTTGTAAAGCACTTTGAGCTACAGACTACTGTATGAAATGTGCTATACAAATGAATGTTGTTGTTATTTTTTGTGTCTCCCTAGGAAAACCCATGGGCACTTCGCTGGCTCTACAATGGCTTTAGTTCTGAACCACTGCATGCCTTTATCAGCGTTCTACTGCAAGATCTGTACAGCGAGAGGAATTCAAATGCCAGCAGGTGTTTCTCTGACAGAAACATTAGTATACAAATTATTGATTGATTCATTCATTCAGGTTTGGAATTACTGAGAAATTTCTTTGTTTTTTGAAAGAATTGTTACTTCTTTCTCAAGGTGCTTTTCTATCATTTTTTAAAGTGGTTTAAAAATATAGCCAAATTATAACAAATGTTGGAAATAGCAAATACTACTTGAAATGACTGACTTTTTTATTATTTATATATCCATACAAGTCCTCATGATTTTCACGTGAGAGAGAGAGAGAGGCAAAAAAATCCATCAGTATTTTTATGTATGCGTGGTATACAACATCACTGCGCTTGGTGTCCGTGTTACCAAATTTTATATTTCCAAGATACTAAGTAGCCTTTTTGAAGTTTAATGAAGTCGACCGCACAAAAACCTCACTTAGGGTGAGAAGTACCTGTGTGCCAAATGTTCAGTCCGAGGCTTGAAAAACAAAGCTGTGCACGCTGCATAAACAGAGAAACAGACTGAGCTTCATAGATGGACGAAAGAATCGGTGCTTAGTTCCCACATAAATTGCCTGCCTGCATAATCCCCCGTGAAAGTCTTGTTCCCGCTTCTGTGTCGTCATCCACCGTCGGTTGTTTGTTCCTCAGGAAAGTCGAGTTCTCCGATGAGCAGCACGTTGCGGACTTCCTCTGCTATCACATCCAGGATCCACGTCCCATGGTTTGTGGAACGAGGCGATACGTCTTTGACGTCCTGAAGAAAGAATGGCATGAGTATGTAAAAGAAAAAATATATACAGCAAACGAAAATTAAAAAATAAACCCTAAATTCTGCTGTCTTCCTGTATGTTTGTGAAGGGGCATGTAATGTAGCTTCTTTTGATTTCCCTTGTGATCCAGACATGACTACCTGTGGCAGTACTACCTCAGGATATTCCTGCAGCAACAAGTACGTTGCGGTTCCTTTCACAACGTATTGTCAGTATTCGTTCATCAACGTGTCTTGTTTTTCATTTTTTAACAAGTTCTCTTGGACTATCTCTTTCCAGAGTCACAAACTGGCAGCAGATACGCACATGTTCCTCGATGCGATCAAAAGAAGGTTTTGAGAGCAGGCGTTTGGTTCAGTCTCACGTCAGAAGATGCATCGGTATAATTTCTGCACAGTACTTTGGAGCAGCTACAACATGATTGCTGGTTGTAGCAAAGAGCTCCTCCTGATCTCTGATGTTTAGTTTCCTACTCCATCTTTAATCTCTGCAGCGTTTCTCTTCTGTAAACATTACTTTTGGGTGCACTTTTGTGTCAAATTTGTGCGTGTGCATGCATGACGATGCATTCCCATGTCAAATCGGTGATGTATCGAAGCAGTGGCTGTTGCTTTTTTCCTTTGTGGTACAGAATGTTAAGATGTTTCACTTCATTAAAGTACAGTTTACTGATGTTTTTCCTCCCCATCACATTTTGGAAATGGAGAGGAGTGGTTGCAGTTTGCATGGTAGTGTAGGCTCCTGAGTCAGCTCCAGTTTGGTGTTAGAGCCAACTCTGCAGGGACATGGAGCAGGAGCTGGTGAATGCCTTCCTCGACCCTCCGCCAGGCGTGTAGGCACGGCAGGTGTACCTCTGCTGCCGAGGGAGGATAGCGAAGAGCAAAGCGCAGTGTCGATTACGTAGCATGAACACAGTTGGCACGTGTTAATGTCATTTTATTGCAGCATTTACAGATACTCTAGGTGTTTACAGCATATTTTGCTCATGCTGAAAAAGGTTCAGTGCTGTGGGCTCAGTTTCAGTGTAAACTGCGAGGAGGAAACAACATACTAGTGGTGTTGTTACAGTAGGATGGCCAGGTTCTGGACTAATATTAACATGTTGATTGCTTTGTAACAGACTGAAGCCATTCATATGTACAGATTTGTAACAAATTAAAACTTAGCATTTGGTAAGCAGGTACAGTGCAGATCTTTCCATCTTTTTGGAAGACAGTTAAACTCTTGTATTACATAAAATTATTGCAGTTTTAAGTAAATGATGGAATAATGAAGCATTGCTTCTGGGCTGGCAACTGGTTATACTTGGTACATTGTAGGCAGGCGAACCTTTAAATGAAGCCCTTTGTGAAGTGCTCCTCTTTGGAAAAAGTCACCTTTAACTTTGCAAATTATAAATTGAAAGGACTATCCAAATGCACAATTTGACAGCCAGTAAGTACAAAAATTGTTCAAGTGGACCTCGTGCCATTTTGCCAAAATGGCGTTGTCCCATTGTTGTGGAGTTTTTATGGACAGTAATTCATTGCTTCGCTTTGAACTTACAGAGAAGACAGAAACACGTGACTTTGAACATCAACATTGTACCACCCCGGGCAGACCATGGTGTTCTTTCAGAGATATGGCTTGCTTGTTGCATACGGTTATGCTGAAATTAAACCCAAAACAACCCTGAAGATGTTTTTGCAAGCAGACTTGTTTATGGATCACAGTGTTAGGACATTCCTAGAAGAACTGACACGATTGCTTTGACTCTGTCTCCTGTTGTGCTACTGGGGTACTTTTGAATTAGACGCACGAAAAGTCAGGAATTAAAGCCCCTCCCCCCCATGCAAGACCCACAGTGGCCTAGATCTTGTATGTGAGGCCGGAAATGTAGCTGAAGGAGAACACAGGTGGGCAGGTCTGCCCAGCAGGCCGCTGGAGGTAGGCAGCTTTGATCAGTTCCGAGAGGAAGTGCACTACCCTGCCGTCCTCATCGCCGTAACCCCACTGGTGGTGCAGAAAGTCTGCCCGACGCAAAGCCACGCCATGCACACCTTCGGTGGGACTGATGGGCAAGTGCAGGTGGTGACAAAAGGTATAGAGGAAGGCCCTGGAGGCCAGCTCGCACAGCATGCTCTGCACATGTATGTAGTAGGTGGCCCCTTGCTTGATCTGAGTCCGATGGTCAGCCATACGCGTCACCAGGAAGCCCCGGTAAGGTGGGCATCGCAGCATCTTGTTATCTGTGTCCAGGATGCTGATGTAGCGGCTGTAACGGTTCAGGGAGTGAAGCATACTGGAACCAGTAGGGGACGCTGTCCTGCCAGAGTACACAGGAAGAAGTGGCGTGAGTTCAGCGTACAGCTAATTTAATCATTTTCTAACTGGTTAAACGCGACTAAAAAAAGCACAGTCCGTATTACTCCATCATGGTTACTTTAGCTTCCCTAACTTAACGCAGTTAACTGTGAAATGAATTACAACGCCATGGTTCTCCACAGACTAACTGAAGTGGGTAAAATACTATACGGTTTCACGCGACCTGTACCTGTGTAAGCCAATGAGCTTCCAGTTCTGCAGGTCAGCTAGCTGGACAGGACAGGAGAGCCAAGGCTGCACGTGTTCCCCATACTTGCCAACATGTGGCACGAATATGGTTAGGGCATTCACTAGCTTCCTCACTGTCCCCTCATCCGTGCCCAGGACCACAAGCGTTCTTCCACTCAGGAGGCTGAAGATGGCCTGCTGAGCAAAGGGGTACTGCCTGATGAATCTGAGGGCACTGTGGCCTGCTCTCCGCTTGTGCTTCACAGTGATTGGGCTGCCACAGGGGAAGGGAGACAACTCCCTGTCACAGCCAGTGGAAGTGCTCATGGCATCCACCACATCGCCCACGGTTGGCCTTACTGATCCATCAGGGTTCAGGTCTCCGGTTGGGTGTCCGGAGAAGGTCCTGTTCTCAGGGGTGAGGTCAAGCAGTTTGCTGGAGTCATCAGGCAGAAAGGATGTGCAGCTTCCTGGTGACTCTCGAGGGACCTGCCGGATGGCTGGGGAGGCTTTAAAGATGCTCCCATGGAGCACATCCACTTCCTGATCAAACAAGGGCGATACTTGAACACGCACCACATCTGTGCAGCTGGCATCTGGAAAAGATGCTGCATGTTGAGCAAGCACAGGTCCTGTACCTCCTCTGAAATCCTTGCTGTTAGACATGGTTGAAATGCTTTCTGAATTCATTGAGGGTTCCTCTTCCTGAAATGCAAGGTGCTGGCTATTTGTTTCATTTACTTCTACACTCTCCCCACTACTTAAATCACCATTCATTTCTGTATACATACTTACACTACAGTTCTCTTGTGTAGTTTCACATGGACTTGACTCCATGCTGTTGATTTCTGCAATCCCTTCCTCACCAGGTTTAAATGCGATTTTAACATCCAAGGTTTCTCCACAGAGAGCGGTCTCCGGGGTGTCTGGTTGACCAGAAAGAATGGAAGTGGATGGAGTAAAACGGCTTCCAAAGATTTCATTGCTACTGCAGATGTGCTGAACTACTTCATCTGCGTAACAGTCTTTATCGTCTTCAAAGAGGAAGTTTGTGATTTTCTGACCCTTCAGCAGCGTCTGCTCGATCTGACCGGTGTACAAGTAGCACAAGTCTCCCTTGAAGATATTCTCAATCAGATGTAACTGATCTATTGTCTGACGGAAGAAATGCACATCACAGAGTTCCTCAAGTGTCTTCAAGCGCTTATCAAAACATTTTGAAAATTTGGCTTTTATGAGCTGAGGGGTGTAAGAAGGGCTGTGGTTGCTTTTGCCATCTTCTGTCTGACCATCAGTGCTGATTTCAGGCGCTGTGGGATTCAGATCCACATCTGCTACATCGGTAGATTCATCCAAGTTGTCCGTTAAAAAGCCAGAAGCCTTTTTTTTCCTCCGTGGGAAGGACTTCACCTGTTTCAAAAGCTCTTTGTGGTCACGAAATGATTTCTCGACATTTGCCAGTTCGTTGGCCTTCTCACTCGCCCGAGTAGAATAGCAACCGTTGTTCCTTTTCTGCCCCTCGGCTTCCTCGCGTAGCACGACCATAGTATATTCCAGGTCCTTCAGCTTCTTCTCCAGTTCGGTGGCGAAGGCCTTGCGATTTCCAGCTTTCAGGAGCTCAGAAGCCTTGGTGAACTGAGACGAGACCTCTCGGAACTGCTGCATGATCTTCCGCTCGTCAGCTGAAACATAGGCCATGCAAAACGGCCTTACGAAGCCGCGGGCTTCCAGGTCGTACAGGGTGAGATGATGGACGTAAGCAAATGCACCTTCCTTGGAATCGCCCAGTACAACTTTGGAATCCTCCACAAAACTGATCTTTGGGTAGCCGCAGCCTGGAAGATGTTCGCCAAAACAAGCCTGGTAGTCCACGGACATGATCAGAAGAGAGAAATAATTGAGATCGAAGGTACCGATAACCCTAGGATCGTCTGGAACGGTGAGGAGAGGCTGCGGACCAACCTGCTCCGAAAACTCAGAGATGAGAACGAAGTCCTTACTAAATTTAGCTGAATTTGTCCTGACCCATGGATTCGTGGCTCCGGCGTGAGTAAAAAGAGGCACCGAAAACTCCTCGGGCAGCACCCAGGGTTCCGCAAAGGCCTCCCCGAAACCATCGTCTTTGGTAAACGCCACCAAGTCAGGTGAGCTCATCATATTTGCTTTGTTTTAAAAATGCCATGTGGGGAAAGAAAGTTATTCATTTTCCTATGCCTGTTCAATTATTTCTTTAAGTCGTGCACACTGTGCCACTACCTGTTGTAGAAAAACAGCAAAACGAGAAAACTGACACCTAACATCGAGTCCACGTCCTATGCAGCTCGCCGGACCACAGCATTTTTACATTTTTCTAAAAGCAAATAATCACCAAACCCCATCCTCCGAGGCAATGAAGTTCATGCCGACGGCAAACACTAGAAAACGGACCACATACTATGTGGTCGCCGGAGCTTTTTCAAATTTCCCGTGTTTTAATCCGGAGAAAAGGCATTCGCGGCAGAAAGAAATGAGCAATATACACCGAACGAATGAATGCCCTTCGTATTAAGGAATTAACTCAGCCGCCGTCTTCAACGACGAACAAAAAAATCCACGCATCTGCTTCTTTCGATCTGATCAGGAAGTATTCAAATACATTTTTAAATAATGTGCACAAGACACTTTGCCGCAAACTGTAAATACAGCTTCTGAACCACGGCTCAACTGGAGGTTTGACGAACCATTAACTAAGCGATGGCCACTGGGATTTGTAGTTTTATTAATACAGACAACCTGCTTTACGGTAGCTCTATACGTCGGGGAGGCGGGGGGAGGGGGCTTCCGTTACGACATCGGGTTCGGGCAGCTCGCTTTATGACAAGCGCCCTCAATTTACGGCAGGAGCGTGACCGTGGCGCCGGATTCGCAAGCGGAGGGTTTTTAGTTGCTGTCATGGAATTCGCTTTGCTTTCTCTTCAGGTCGTAGCTGCTCTCGCGGATAAGCGTCATACGTAAACGAAAGGTTTTTTTTTTTTTTTAAATTTTTTAAATGTAACTTTCATATCTGTGGCGCTTCAACATGCAGTATTTAATACTTTCGCGCTCGTCTGGATAAAGTATTGAAACACATTTGAAAACGTTTACCAGGCAGCATCAGCGTTGCTGCGGCCGACCCCCAGCCGGATATGCGCAGCCGGCCGCGATGATCCGTCCCTCGGGGGGCTCCTTGCTGCGACTCGGAGTGACGCTGACTGCTCGAGCCGCCTTTCTCAGGCACCGCTCCGGCGAGATGGTGCGCAGGGTCCTGTGCGTTGCCGAGAAGAACGACGCGGCCAAAGGCATCGCGCACATCATGTCGGGCGGCAGGGCGCGGAAGGTGCGCGACGGACCCGTGTGTGCGCGCCATGCACTGTGACGCTGCCGCTGCCCTGTCGGTTGAGACGGTGCCTTTCTGCTCGGTTTCCTACGCTTTTGTGTTCGCTTCGTGCAGCGCAGAATTACTCACGCGTGGGGTCGCTGTCTTTTCAGAGAGAGGGAAATTCCGTGTACAATAAGATCTACGAGTACGAGTACCACCTGTTTGGACAGGTAAGTCCCCTGCAAAGTGAACCGCAGCGTGCGTGAGTTAAGTGTCGTTTCTACTGCCTGAAGCGGTCCGTTTTTCCCCACCGGTGCGCTGCTGGGGCATCACTTGTTCCTCTCTGGTTTGTACGCAGGACGTCACCGTCTCCATGACCTCCGTGTCCGGGCATCTGTTAGGGCTGGAATTCAAAGCTCCTTTCCAGAAATGGTGAGTTGACTGCACAAAATCACTTTATTATTATTATTATTATTATTATTTTTTATTTTATTATAAAAAAGAAAAACACTTAAAAGTGCCTAATTTTCTGCCACAGTCGGTAAAGGCAATAAAGCTCCTCGCCTGTGATGTTTTCAGCAGTTAACATGAAGCCATTCGCTCCATAAACATGGTCCAATAATTGGTACTTCCATGTCTTCAAGATGTTTGACAGCCTCAGCGTTGAAATGTGAGCAAATCCAACTTTTTTTTGCCCTTCGGTCTTTTCCGGTGTTTTCTCAGCACATTCTCTGTGTTGCAGGCACAGCTGTAATCCGGTGTTGCTCTTTGATGCAGAGGTGGAGAAGTACTGCCCACAGAACTGTGTTCCCATCAAGGTGTTTGTTCTGTTTCTCGCCCCGTGAGGTCAGATTTGTGCTTTTATACTGCCGAAGGTTGCCAAATCTCTCTCTTCCCACCCCCAGAGAACTCTGGAAAAAGAGGCACGCCAGAGCCAGGTGCTGGTCATCTGGACAGACTGCGACCGCGAGGGAGAGAACATTGGCTTTGAGATCGTGGATGTGTGTAAAGCAGGTGATGTGCCATCTTTTGCTCCCTGCACGCACGCTAACTGCTTTCCACCATTTGAACGGCCATCTGACAGCTCACGTGCACCCGTGTGGAACAAATGCTCTTCTCACTGCAGTCAAGCGCAATATCCAGGTGTTCCGAGCTCGCTTCTCGGAGATCACGCCAAACTCCATCCGGAGAGCCTGCGAGACCCTGGGGGAGCCCAACATCCACATGAGCGACGCTGTGGACGTCCGACAGGAGCTCGACCTTCGCATCGGTACAGGGGGCGGCTCGGGAAGCCCTCGATGAAGCTTTTTGCAAGGCCGTCAGCGGCGGGCTTCCCGCACAAGAAGTTGACCGGTTCTGTTCCGTTTCAGGGGCTTCGTTCACCCGGTTCCAGACCCTGCGTCTGCAGAAGATCTTCCCCGCCTCCCTATCCAATCAGCTCATCAGTTACGGCAGCTGCCAGTTTCCTACGTTGGGCTTTGTAGTGGAGCGGTTCAAAGCGATCCAGGCCTTCATCCCAGAGACCTTCTTCAGAATAAAGGGTGCTTCGCAAGTGAGATCTGTCCCCTTCTTCTCTTTCTCAGTGCCTACCGTTTACACGCGGTTTGTTTCCTGCAGTGACGCACGAGACCGAGGACGAGGAGGTTGAGTTCAGCTGGAAGAGACACAGGCTCTTCAACCACACTGCTTGCCTTGTCCTCTACCAGATCTGCATGGAGGTGGGTGCATCCCCAGGGCCGCAGTAAACACACACACTTATGAACTCTGTTGTTTACAAAACTCTCCTCAAAGCAGCAGTCTTGTGGTTAAATGTGCTTTCCACCTGTTTGATGCTGAAGCAGAGAGATGATGTTCACCTTCAGCACCTGCTTTCACACAGGATCCCAGAGCCACAGTCATCGGTGTCACGAGCAAACCCAAAAGTAAATGGAGGCCTTTGCCCCTCGACACCGTGGTATGTTTAGCAGGAAGAGTTTCGGCAGCACTTTTACTGTTTTTATGAAGTTATCGCTGATATATTTGCTCATTTTTGAGGAACTGGAAAAACTGGCTTCCCGTAAACTGAAGATAAGTGCCAAAGAGACAATGAAAATAGCGGAGAAGCTGTACACCCAGGGGTGAGCGGTGCTCCCAAAACCCCTACACATTAAACCGTGTTCTGACCACAGTGTCCGGAACCATTGACTCGTTCAGTTCCTTTTGAGAAGCTCCGGAATGCACCGTGCCCCTCCCCTCAGATGGAGATGTTCATTCACGCCGTCTTTCTGCTCCGTCAGGTACATCAGCTACCCGCGCACTGAGACCAACATTTTCCCCCCGAGTTTGAACCTCACCTCTCTGGTGGAGCAGCAGATGGAGAACCGTGACTGGGGAGCATTTGCTCAGCGTATCTTAGAACGTGGGGGGCCCACTCCACGCAACGGCAGCAAGTCAGACCAGGCACACCCCCCGATCCACCCCACCAAGCACACCGATAGCCTGCAGGTGAGTAGCTGCGCTGCGTTCACAGTCCCGTCGGGGAACTCGCTCTGATTTCATTCCGTTCTGGGTTTGGTCTGTAGGGTAACGAGCGGCGCCTCTACGAGTTCATCGTGCGCCACTTTCTGGCCTGCTGCTCCCAGGATGCCCAGGGCCAGGAGACCACAGTGGATATCGAAATTGGCCAAGAGAGGTTCTGTGCACACGGCCTTATGATCCTTGCCAGGAACTACCTGGAAGTGTATCCCTACGAAAAGTGGTATGCCAAGGTCTGTGAGCACAAAGATGCAGGGTTCTGCAAGTGGGGCGTAGCGCTTAAGGAGCTGAAGGGTTTGGAGTACAAGTCCCAGGATTTCTAGAACTGAACCTGATGCGTTGCAGTACAGTAACCCACTGTACCAGGCAGTGTAAAATACAGTTGCTTGTTCACTCGGTCTCTGTGACTCGGGGGGGTAAGAGGTGTTTGACTACGAAGATGACCACCAGTGGTCACCCTACTGTCCCCACACAGGCGATTCCCGTATACGAGCAAGGCTCCCGCTTTCAGCCCACTGCTATCGAGATGGTGGAAGGAGAAACAAGTCCACCACAGCTGCTCACAGAGGCAGACCTCATCGCGCTCATGGAGAAGCATGGCATTGGTACACCCTATTTGTGCGTGCGTCAGTGTAGCACTGCCTCACTGCGGAACATGTGAACACACCTTACCTTCACTGTGTTCCAGGCACCGACGCGACTCACGCCGAGCACATTGAGACCATCAAGACACGCCTGTATGTGGGGTTGACGCCTGACCAGAGGTTCCTACCAGGAGAGCTTGGAATGGGACTCGTGGAGGGTAAGAAAGCCTATGCCCCATTGGGCACAGACTCTCCTCATGCTGGCACTGCCCCTCTGTTCCGAACACAGCTCTGATGTAACACAGGCTACAACGCTATGGGCTATGAGTTGTCCAAACCAGACTTGCGGGCCGAACTGGAGGCCGATCTCAAACTTGTGTCGGAGGGCAGGAAGAGCAAAGCAGAGGTTTTGCGGCATCACGTGCAGAAGTACAAGACGGTCTTCGTTGAGTCCGTCCAGAAAGCCAGGAAGTGAGTTGCCGCGTCCTGCTTCGGGGTATAAAGTATGACAGTCCGATATGCCATGAGTTGGGGCTAAAAGTTGGTGTGGTGCAGGCTGGACGAGGCCCTGGCCGCCTATCTGGGGGAAGCACAGGAATATACGATGCCAGAGTACCAGAATGTGGAGGCGCAGCTGCCGGTGCGCCCCTGCCCCCAATGTGGCCGCGACATGATGCTCAAGAAGAGGAAGGAGGGTCCAGGGTAAGACCTTGCATGCCCCCCAAGTAGGTAGGTGGGGTTAGACCCCCTACAAATGTCTTGTCGCACTGTTCCTCTTTGCCCTCCGCAGGAAGTTCCTGAGCTGTACGGGGTACCCCAGCTGCAAGAGTGCCATATGGTTTCCGGACTCCGTCCTCGAGGTCAGCCGGGATGAAAGCGTGTGCCCCACGTGCCAGCCACATCCGGTTCACATGTGAGCAAATATGCCCTCCCCGAACCCCGTATTGCTATGGCAAAATGCCTTTACCCTTAATGTTGGGCTAGAATATCCTTGTTTGTTTATTGGAGTTGTTTCTCTGCCCATCCTTCACTGGCTATTCTACAGGCTCAGGTTCAAGTTCCAGAGGGGCAGCTTGCCACCCATGATGCCGCTGGAGTTTGTCGGCTGCATTGGCGGCTGTGACGAGACGCTCAGGGAGGTTCTCAACCTGAAGTACCTGAGAGCGGCAGGAGCAGAGGGGGACGGCTCGGCCACGAATGCTAACGGCCACGTGCGAGGTGCTGAGCTACCTCCATCCAGAACCTGCCCAGCAGCCACGCCCCTGGTGACAACAGGTCACGGTGACAGTGTAATGTGTAACTGTGGGCAGGAGGCCATTCTGCTGACGGTGCGTAAAGATGGCCCAAACCAGGGACGCCAGTTCTACAGGTGCAGCACGGGGAGCTGCAGCTTTTTCCTGTGGGCGGAGCAGCCGAGTGAGCAGGGCGGGGTTAGGGGCAGGGCTAACGGGACCCTCCCACTGCCAAGGCCCTGCACGAGCTTCGGCCCGGCGAGCGGCAGAGGGACTGCCGTGGTGTGCGGCTGCAATGAGCTGGCAACCGAGCGCACTGTGACGAAGGAGGGGCCCAACAAAGGGAGGGCGTTCCTGACTTGTGGAAAACCACGCGAGCAGCAGTGTGGCTTCTTCCAGTGGCTTGATGGCCGCCAAGGTGAGTCGCTCGCCCTCAACCCATTCCCTCCCTACTCCCCTTACCAAACACAAGGCCGTATCTCACTGAAATGGCCTTTGGTTGCAGTTCTCAAGAGCGATGGAGGAGACGACACAGAAACACTGCGGGGAGCAGGCATGAGGGGACAAGGCAGTTCCTCCAGCAAGCCACCGGCAGCCAAGAGACAGCGTACCTGTGGACTGTGTCGGCTGCCGGGCCACACGAAGAACAACTGTCCCCAGAGCCGCTAGTGCAGCACGCCACAGGGGGTTGGGAGTGGCCGTCCAGAGAGCAGTGGGTCTGTGACAGCATCCGATAGGAGAGTGCCCCCCCGTTCCTTTTACATGGGAAATAAATGTGCCTCTTGTGAATGTTTGTAGAGCAGTACGCTGTCGCTCCTGGCCTTTATGCTTTTCATCTCTCTCTCTCTCTGTTTTAGAAAGTTAAAATAATTTCACGAATTAAAAGTAATGAACTTTGTTCTGCATTGAAAGTGCAGGTTCATGGCTGTGCCTTTATGCACTTAAGCACATATGTGGGAGTGAACTTTACTCCATCCTTGTGTGTGAGACGCACAGAGTATAGAGCGACTAGGGATGGCATAGTGGAGGGGGTGGTAGTCAGAGGGCTGCCAGCAGGCAGGGGTGGGTGCTGGGGGTCAGCGCTGACTTCCAGATGGTCAGAGCCCTTCTGACACACTGCTTGTTGCAGTTGGTCCCAACCTGGGCATCAGGTGGTAGAGCGGTCAGAGCCACTGCCTTTGTAGTCCGAGCACCCGGGAGTGACCCCCCTCCCCCCAATACAGTATCTTGAATAGAGGCCCCGGTGCCCAACTGGTGATGGCAAAAAGGGTGTGAACACTTGGAGCTGTGAACCTCTGCTCTTCTGCCTGTTACTGCGCATCCTTGGTCTAGCAGGGGGCGCGGTCGAGCGCCTTGACCACGTTTGCCCACTCTGGGTTCGGATGGAGGGAATGAGAACATCAGGTGATCTTCGTGGAACGACCGCACCGAAGCCGATTAACAGCCCGGGCCCCCCCGCCCCCTTCCAACACGCCGGAACCGCGTTTCGCATCGCGTCCGCGGTTGCGCACTTGTAGTCCCGACCCCTACCGCTAGGGGTGCCTCACACTACAGCATACCGTGAGTAAACTTGAGTCCGGCACGCTGCAGTGTTGCGGAAAGTACATTCCGATCCGTTTGGAATTTAAAAAAACCTTTATTTATTCACCTAAAATTAAACTATAACAGAATGACTAAGAGCTGTAATCTGGCCGCTCATGATCTCGTTCATTAAAACGCTTTTAAAGGACAAAACCAGCACAGGAATGTGTTGAAAACACCGAAATACTCCGCAATGCCTGCTTTTCGTCACGCAAAGGACTGTGGGAAATGTGTTGGGTACAAACAACTGTTAGGAAGGAGCTCACGAAAGGGTAGCGTGTCCAGCCACCTGAGGAGAAGGTCCGTGGCGAGCATCCCTGCGTCTCGACCGCTCAGACTGGTGGCCAAAGGCAGGCTCTGCCCTGCAATGGACTCGGGGGCGAGGGGGTAAACGGCTAAGAAGCAGAAGCGAGAACGAACGCTTCTGTCGAGGAAGTGAGCGGTAAAAAAGTTGAAGTTTCGGTCACATAACGAAGGATCAGTGTGGAACTGCCCTGCTGGTGCCTCCAAAACCCCGGGGCAGAAAGTGGGGCAGCGCACTAACCGGCGGTGCCATCGCTTTCTCTCTTCCCTTCTCTCTCTCTCTCCCCCTCTCTCTCTCTCTGTCCCCCTCTCTCTCTTGCTCTTCCCTCTCTCTTGCTCTTCCCCCCCTTGCTCTGCCTTCTTTCTTGCTCTCTCTCTCTTGCTCTCCTCCCCTCTCTTGCTCTTTCCTCTCTCTTGCTCTCTCTCTCTTTCCCCCTCTCCCCCCCCCTCGCTCTTCCTCACCCCCCACACACAAACAAACCCTAAGAATGCATCGCTGATGCTTCTGTTCACTGCGGACAGTCCGTTAAAAACCCCCGGTGTGTGCGTGTCCATCTGTGGCCGGCGATGAAGTCGTCAGACTTGCCACTTGGGCTGAGCAGCTTCTTGTAAAATTTTCTAGATTTAAAGATATTTTAAAAGTGCTGCGTCATCTGTCACGTGGAGACGTCCTGACACCGGCTGTCGTGTGACAATACGGCAGGTCAATACGTGCGTTGCTGTGGCGGCTCGCCCGGCGGCACCCCTACAGCAGCGTGATCTCGCTGGGGGGCAGCGTGAGCCTCTTGTCCTTCAGCGCGAGCATGTGTTCCGCGTGCATGGCGACGACGCGGCACAGCTCCAGACCCTGCACACGGTGCGAGGCGCCACACATGAGCCACAAGATGAGCGGGAGCATTGCGGAAGTGCGGGAGGAGGTCGGCGCCAAGGCTCACCTGGTCCAGCTGCAGCTGGGAAACACGTTGGGTTACCAGGTCCCCCAGCTTCACCTCGACGTATGGAAAGCTACAGCCTGCACTGGGCCTCTGCGTGCGAGTCGACAGCACCTCCTTCAGGGGGAACCTGACCGTGAGCTCCTGGGGAGGAGCAAGAGGAGCAGGAGCTCATCCACTTGCAGTTTTACCCCAAAAGTAAGGAGGAAAAACCACACAGGGAAATAAAATGTGCTGAACTGTGGCCTGTGTTCTGCTCTTGGCAGCACCTACGTGGGTGTCCTTCTGCAGGAAGTTGAGCCCGTTCTGGTTGACGGCCAGGATGCAGGGGGCCATAATGGCGGCGCTGCTGCTGCTCTGGATGTAGAAGAAGGATGAGCCGAACATAGGGAAGGCGCTGATCAGCCCTGCAAAGACACAGGTGCACAGCAGTCACAGCCGGCGCAGGGTAAGCGGAACGTGCCGGAGCTGCCGGAGGGTCCGTACCGAGGAACTGGGCCCTGGCCTGGTGGGCGGTGAGCATCTGTATCTGTTGCGAGTGCCGGGTCACCATGTCGAGCCACTGCTGCGGTCTCTGCAGCCCAAAGAGCTGTGGGGGGATGCAGTCCTGCACCTCCCGGCTGGAGGTGCACAGGATCACAGAGTTACACGAGAAACCGCCCATATTTCGTACACATTCCTGTCGGCGAACGTCCCTGTGCGGCACGGGTTGTGCACGTACGTGGTGGGCAGGCACACGCTGTTGGAAGCACGGTGCTGCAGGGCTGCCAGCTTGGACACCTGCTGGAGCTGCTGCTCGCTGACCTTTCCTTGGGGCACAGCGTTGAGCAGGGCCTTCAGGTAGTCAGGCAGCACCTGCAGGGGGGTGAAGCGCAGAACCCGCAAATGTAACTGGAAGAGAAGAGGGGGGGGATTCCTGCATGGCAGTCCAGGCTACCTGCCCTGTACCTGGTTGTAGTGCATGGTGACATACAGCTCGTTGTCCAGCTTCATTGGTTGCGCCCAGATGACCCTTCTGAGCCAAAAGCTGTAGCTGCTGTCGATGGGTTCGCACTCGGTCGCCACGTCCAGGACGTACTCCTTCTTGGTTAGCGGACGGACACTGTGGCCTGCAGGGGGGGGATCGGATTGAATCGAGGCTGATGGTGAGCGTTCTCTGCATGTTGAACATCCAGACAGGTGTTTCACGAAAGGCCTTGTGTCCGGTTTGTTAGGTGCACGGTAAGATGTCCCGCATCTCACCTCTGTTTGTCACCACAAAGATGGCGTACTCATCCATGGCTTCCAGCCTGTGCAAACCCATCTCGTAGCAAAGCTCCTCAATGACATCAAGGGCAACCTGAGAGGAAGCGGGAAGAGACTGCAACACACAGCCAGCTGTCGAGAGCATCCACCGTGGCCCCCGCTGGTCCACACAGGGCAGCTTACCGTGCAGGTCTTGATTTTGAGGTGCCGTTCAATTCCCCCGGGCAGAAGGAACAGCTGCCGCTTGGAGCTCCGCCCAGCCTAGCAAACCCCAAGCACAAGAGTGATGCTTTCTGCTCACGGAGGGGGAAAATGCAAAGAAGCAGCGCTGGTATCAGAGCGCACTCACCACCATTGCCTTCAGTTCCATGGCGGTCGGGAACTCGCCTCGGCCACCATACTGGAACGTCTTCCTCAGGTTCTGCTCGCAGGCTTTGGCAATCCCTGTCGACAGAGGCAGCAAAACTTTGTCTTTTGCGATCATCTGCTAGCATATACGTAAAAGTAAATCATGTGCCGTCTCAGTGCCTTGTTCTTGTGGCTCTCTAGCAGGTTCTGGCAAACTGCCCTTAACCTTCTTCAGTCTGTGTTGAGTACTTGCTTGCACGTTGGTGGCATGACCTTGTTCTGGTTCAGTTTTCCTTTTTGTGCCAGACAAGCCGTACAGTGTGTGAAACCTGGTGTGCGATGAGAAGAGTGTTCGGGACACCTAACGGGTGAGGACCGAGGGAGCGGACTTGCATGTCCCCACTGGCAGGCGCACCTTGGAAGTGCAGTCCCGGGCTACAGCCTGTGTCCTGCAGGAACCTGAGCAGGAAGGGCTTCAGCACTTCGGAGCAGCGGTAGTAAGCAGTGAGGATGTAGAGGAGCCTCCAGCCGCGCTGGCAGCTGTCCCTGCAGACCACGTAAGAGGAGATCCCCCGGCTGTCACAGTGAGCCGTGACAGAGGAACGGCACTCGGGGCGGACAATCGGGCTACCTACGTTTTGGAGCTGGTGTTGCCCGTGATCTGCTTGAGGACCTGGCAGTAGGCCTCATCCTTCAGGAGGCTATACTCTCCACTGAGCTGTGTGTGGGGTGGGAGGGCAGCAGAAGAGTATGGTGAGCGGGGCCGTGGGGCTGGGGTCGGCGAAAAACGGCAGCCCAAGGGGACAAATACGCCGTACCTTCAGAATGGAGCACACAAGCTCTTGCTCTGTCTGCCCTTTGAGGGGGTAGTCACCCATGAACTTCATCACAGCTACAGAAAGGCAGAGCTTGGAGAAGCTGGAACAGCTGGACACACTGGAAACTCACAACTACACTTAGGAGACCCAAAGCTGTAGTGTCTTACCTGGGCTAAATAATTATATTTAAACATTCAAGACAAACAAGGATGGGCTTGTATATGCAAGTCTACGTATGAGTTTGGCTTTCAGGAAGCTGTTTATGGTCCTTGTGTTTGAAGCACTGAATCGAAGTGTGAGTGAAGCATGGAACCCTCAGCTTACCCAGGAACATCTCTGCTGCCACTTTGTTCACATTTTCATCGGTGAAGTCTATCAGGGACTCCTGAATCGGGGCCTGTTGACAGAAACCAAGTTCAGCCTATCAAGCATTGCAAGTGAGAATCGACTGAAAAACAAATAAGCAGAACGGAAGGATGCGAGCTTGCCTTGGTGAACTTCACCATGTCGCACGGCTCTCTGCTCTCTTTGCCTTTCTTTGACTTCTGCTTATATGAGGTGCTGTAAGAGAGTTGAGAATCAGCAGCTGCATTTTGCTTCTTCCTCCTCCACCAGCTGGATGCTGAGCTTCAGAGGGCCACACCTGTCTTTCCTCTGGGCCTCCCTGAAATACTTCTTGGCAAACTCCACCATGGTGTAACTGCTGTCCTGCAGCACCCTGTCGTCCATGCGCGTGCCTCTGTGCTCGTCGTAGGTCTCCGCGTATTCGTTGACACCTGGCACCTGAAGGAAAAAAGCTGAAAGCAGCTCAAAGAAGGCGGTCGGTGGCTTTCAGCATAGCAGCCCTTCAGGCTGTGTTAGGGCGCGGGGCAGCACACCTTGATGGTTCGGTCCAGCTCGTGAGCTGCCACGGTGGAAGCTACAGCGACGGCAACCGCAGATGAAGCAGCCACACGGCCTTGCTTGCCCTTGGGTTCATCCTTCCTGTCCACAGGCAGGCTGATGAAGTCGGGGGCGGCCACCGGCTGGACCATGTCGGTGGGAAAAGCACCTGAGCGGCCAAAGACGGCGCCAAATTTCCAGCCTTGGTGGTGCATTGGGGGCACAAAAGAGACACAGGGAAGCTATGCTTGACAGACCAGGGAGGGCCTCTCCCACTTACCCCTTAGGGAGGCAACATCACAGCAGCGCTCATGTTTTGACTCACATTTTTCAAAGCGGCACATATTCCTGTCCTAAGGGGTATTTCACGCACAAGTAAGTGGCATGCGCCATCAGTACGAGAGGGCAAGCAGGGCACCCAGACTCACCAAAGTCGGGTGTCTCTCGCTTTAGCTCCTCGAGGAAAATCACCTTCTTTCTCACAACGCAGCCGTAGCAGTGGCCTGTCGGACAGCCGGGGTTAACAGCTCGCCGTCATTTCTCTGCAAATCCTTTCATCCGGTCCTCAGCTGACACACTGACAATTCTGTGCACATCTTGCCAGTGTCAGAGGTCACATGAGGCTGGAGCGTGCCTCACCTTCCTTCTGTCCTTCCATCTTCTGCAGACGGATCACATCACCCTTATGGAAGCTGAGCAGCGTCCGGTCATCAGTGATGTAATTTCTGACAGCCACCACATAGTCTGAATCCTGGAAGAGAAGAGGGGTGGTGAGCGTCTGCCGCCCCTCTCCGGGGTGCTCCGGACTCCCAGAACAGAACTGCGAGTGGGGGCATCTTCCGCGTACCTTCTTCAGCTCGGTGATGAAGAAGTCAATCATGGCCTTCACCAGTGGTGCCTTGGCCGAAAACAGGATGAGCTTCTCGTTGCTAAGGTTGAACTCCAGCATGTTTTTTGAGGGAATGGTGACAAACATGATGTCCGTGTAGCTGGGCGACAGGGACCAGTCAGCATGTGTCCTGACCGCGATTCGCACTCCCCACAAGTGCCCCTTTTACCTGTACGGCCGGAGAACGCGGAAGTACTCCTGGGATGACGCGCTGCTCTTCACCATCCTCAGGAGCTTGATCCCACTGTGGGACACAGCCAGGACCTGGACTCCGGTTCCAACACTGCCCTGTCAACGAGAGGACAGGTCGAGGCACACGTGCCTAAATATGCACATGCGAGACACGTGAATGTGCCCGTTCCCCTGAACACGCAGCGTATAAAACATGTTTGGCGGCTATGGATGCGGTGTGGCTCACAGGGCCTCGGGAGTCTCACAGAAGCTGGGAAGAGGCGAGAGAAGTAAATCTCCCAGGTGTCCCTGGCTGCCACAACAACCTTCTTCTTGAAGCTCTCGTCCTGAACGGCTGAGTTTGGATCCACGCGGTTCTCCACTGCAACACACAAATGCTGTGTCAGCAGACAACTCGGGACTGTGACTGTAGGAGTTCAAGTATGACAGCGGAGCAGCCAACGGCATCCCTGGTATTTACCAAACAAAGACTTCATTTTCTGACGCTCCTCTGTGGTGATTCGGACGCAGGCGTCAGAGAATGTATCGTGGACTATCTGGAGGACAGAGAAAGAGAATAACGGGTGGTGCCCTCAGTGCAGCCAGACTACTGTGGTATTTGCGATGGACACAAAAAACACACCTGTCTGAATATGAGGTCTAGCAGCAGTGGATGATTAAAGTTGTCCTTTGGATAGAAGACCTGTGGTCAGAGAGATAGACATGAAGACCCTGGAGAGAAGCAAAGACGGACAGAGGACACGGTGATGCTAGTGATGCTGGTGGTTGTGGTAGTGGTGGGGTGTGTGGGGGGCAGGTTGGCAGACCACCTCCTTGCGCAGGTACAGCTTCCACGGCACGTTGGTGTAGGTGAAGTGCTCCTCACTGCTCCGCCTGTGCAGCTGCGTTTGCATGATGTTCTCCTCCACCGGCAGCTCCCTGGACACTGAACAAAGCCACCTCAGTGAAATGCTAAAGCCACCCACGATGCACCATGTGGGTAGACTCATCACACTGCAAAACACTTTGCAAACACGCTGGCTGCTATGTTGTGGGTTCACCTGGTCCCGGAGGGTCCGAGAGCGAAGCCTTGAAGCTACCGGGCAATGATGGCGGCAGGCTGCCCTCTTTTCGTGCGTTTGGTGCCAATGGGTGTGGCTGCGTTGCACACAGAGGAGAAACAGGCAGCTAGGAGTCCTGTAGTGTTTAGCATGCAGAGCCTCTTGAACCACTGCACTCATACCTGGTGTGGCTGGAAGCCCATCTGCCCTTTCAGAATGGTCAGGGCTTCATCGTGAGGGTCCGGCTTCTTGACAAACACCTTTCCCTCCTTCCTGTTTACGGGGCGCAAAAGGTGAGCGCTCAAACTGCAGAGCATAAGTACAGAATGCAGGTTGCGGTGACTTTCGCAGGGTACCTGGCTGTCTCCAAGGGTCTGGCTGGGGTTCCAGGCTGGTACTGTTTGATTATGTCCTTAATGTTGTGACTTGGCTCCATGTGTTCTGCGTTGGAGATGGAGGACCTCACCACATCCCCAGGAGATACTGCGTGCGGGGCACCTGAGGGAGGCAATAGAAGGGGAGCAAAGGCACTTAAACCTGGAGGCTCCAGTCAAGCTGTGTATGCTGGACCACTAAGTTAAGCTGGGTGCCACCTTCTCTTTCCCAAGAGAAGGCTTCCCATCCTACCACCCCCACCCAGATGGGTCCTGCAACAACGCACCCTGATGGATCGACCTTTCTCTGTCCCTCTGTTGGCCTGGGGCCTGGGTATGCAGCGGCTTCCTCTGCAACAGGGACATGTCGTGGTCAGGGCAATGTGGGGTCCAGGACATCCTGAGGTCTGAGGGTTACTGGCACTCACCTGAGAGGGTGCAGGTGCAGTGACCGGGGGTAGTGGTGTCAATGCTGGATGCTGGAGGTGTGGGCTGGCGTAGTGACCGCTCACATGGCTGTTCAGGTGGTCAGCGTACATCTGTTGCTGCAGAGCAATGGCCTGCATGGTCATTTGCTGGGCCTGGGTGGACAACATGCACAGTAGAAAGATTTACCCTCTGGAGAGCATTTTGGAGCACAACCGCAAACAGCAGACAGCTCAGAAAGGGCAAGGTGGCCACTGACCAGGATAATGGCCTGCTGGTTGATGATGGCCTGCTGTTGCTGGGCCAAAATGCTCTGCTCAGCCCCTGCAGAAGCACAGTTCACTGTACGCCAGTTAGTGACACTAACACAGGAGAGGATGCAGATGTCACTCAGCGTTGCGTGGTTTCTCACGCTGAGCCCACATTCAGGGGACAGGAAAAATGTAAAGGGGAAAGACTCCTAGATGCTCTGGGGCCTTCGAACATTTGCACTTTTCCTCACCTGACATATTGGCCATGGCGGGCATCGTGGACACAGGAGCTACAACGGGCAACGCTGGCACACTGGGCACTGCAGGCACGGCTGGAATCGTGGGTCCCGAGGGCCTTGCAGGAGCAGCGGGGACCACCGTGGCCTCTTCGGGATCAGGGGGTGCCGTGCGCATAGCCGGTACAGGGTTCACTCCCGGGACCATGGTGCCCATTACAGGCAGGACCTGCACAGCTGTGTAGCGAACAAGGGGAAGCACATCAGTCACAGCGCTACCAACTGCACCGGTGTGTTCAGCTGAGTGGATTTAAGAAGCCATGAAGGCAAACGCAGACCTTTTCTTTCCACCAGTAACACTGGAACAGCACAGCAATCCACGCAGAGGCAGACGCGTCACGTAGCTAGCAAAAACAACTGCGCTGACGCAGGCTGGACGGTCAAGTTGTTCTGTGCGTTCCGCTGTGGAAGCTCACAGCTACTTTCCCATAATGCTATTCAGGATACTCAGGTGTCTGTGAGAGAGTGCTGACTGTTCTCACAATGTCAGCATTACAGTTAGCTGCAGCAGAGCAACACATAACAACATATACATTACAATAAAAACAAAATGCAAATCCCGGTTAAGCTTTTGTTGTATTCGATGGAACTTCCGCCTGCTACAGCTCACCATGTTACCTTTGTTCTGCAAAGGCATCAAGCCTGACACGGATCCCAGAGCCGGCCTGTCGCCACCAAGACAAACCGATTCCGCCCCAGCCACATCCCCATGTATTATTCAGACCCATGGCTCGCATACAGCACAGACATCCAACTCACCACCGGGCTGCAGTCTTGGGGGATAGTGTCCATGAGCACCAGGCTGGGCCATCTCTCGGTCTCCTGCTCCGATCCCACCGGCCCCCTTCATCCTGCAGGACATGCTGGCTGACTTCTGGTTACACAAGTCGTGAGTGAGTGAGTGAGTGAGTGAGTGAGTGAGAGAGAGAGAGAGAGAGAGAGAGAGAGAGAGTTTGACCTGTTCAGGACCCCCATGGCTGAGGGATAGCCGAAAATTGATCTGTTGGAGTACCTTAGTGCTCCTAATAGTGAGAACCGCTGCTAAAGCCTATGATTGACAGGGCTGTTGTGGCTGCCCACATTCCAGGCTCCTAAATGAACTGTGAGTACGGCGTGCTGAAATGTGCCTGGAGGAAGCAGGCTGCCTGCAACAGCAGGGTTACAGGTGCACACCTGGCCAAGAGATTCTGCTGCTCTCTTTCTTTCAAAGTTTACGGTAATTCAGTAACTTTATCCCCTCAACCCACAGAGGACCACACTCCATGTCTGCAAGCTTTTGCACACATAGGATACGGTGAACTGTCAACTCACCTCTCCGCTCTCGGACAGCACCGGTTCAAACAGGCTGTCTAGGTAGCGGTCCATGCCTTTCAAGCTGGATCCCTCGTGGCCAAGGCTGTCGGACTCAACTGTGCGGACAAAGAGCCGAGTCTTAGGGAACAGAAGGCGGCTCTTGCCAAAAAACCGGACAGTTGATTTTAAGGTTGCTGCGTCCTCGAGAGAAGCAGATGTACTGAACTCATCAACAAAAATGTGAAGGTTCATTACTTGCAAAATAAGCTGAAATGTGCGTTGCTTCAACTGCGTAAAATGTAATAATAGCACATATTCTCCATTACAAGCACAGTACTGAAAACAAGCTTTGAACATCCCGTATTGTGCCTTACCATGGCTGTGGTAACCACTGGAGCTCGATAAACCAGACATGGGGGGGGGGTTCCGGTGTCCTGTAGTGCAGGGCGAGGGCGCATCTTCATCCGACTCAAAGCCACTCCCAAATAGGGTACTATAGGGGTGAGACCTGGACTTGGATGAAAGTACTAATTCCCAAGTGTGGTTTGCACTGTGGCCAAAGCAAGAACAACAGTGGGAACCAGACTGGACGATATCGGGACTCACAGGCTGGTGTGGGAGTGTGCAGGGGCTGGACCCTCTGAGGAGATGACCAGATAGGACTTCTGCCTTGGGAAGTCTGGTAGGAGCTCCAGGTCAGCCACCAGGTCCAGGACATAGTCGTGGCCCGCCAACTCAGCCCAACGGCTGTGCTCCTTCATGAGGACAGAGCAGCCCCGCCAGCACTTCTCCAGGCCTCTACAGAGAGGGAAGGGGTTTGATTCATCGTATCCCTCTTTCAGAAAACAGCCCTGATCCTACCCGCTGTGTGTAACCCGCCAACACGTAACTACAGATAGTCCCTAACCTGGGTTACCTTCCGGTCTCCCTACCCGCATCTTCAGACTGAGCTGTCAGCACTCCGGCCTGCACGGTGGACTTCTGGCCGCCATGCCGGCCATCCTGTGTACTGCAAGGCCTTTTTGGGCTCCTGTTCGCTCCCCTGTGCTCCTTGCCCTGCCTTCCCCACCTGATCGCCATTGTTACCCTCATTATTGCTTTTGTGTTCCCCCAATAGACTGGCTTGGTGGTTTATTGTGTTGAGTATTTAAGTCCTGTGTTTGTACCTGTTCTCTGTCAGATTGTGACTGTGTTTCCCTGTGTTTGTTCTGCGCTAGTTTTCTCTGTTTGTTTCACTGGTTTAGACCCTGTTTCTCCTAAGAGATCTCCTGCACTCCCTTGAACCTGCGATTGGGTCCTGATCTGAAAACCCGACGCGAGGATTGAGTGAACAATGTGAACTAATTGTGGGCGGGATTTAGTTCCTACTCGGACTCCCTGTCAGCGCTCGGTCTTCCGCTGGCTTCGACCAGTTGTATGCACTGGCGACTACGTGGCAGACTGAGAGATGCAGATCGCTGTCGCTGCCCACCATCACGAGAGAGTATTGTACCGCACAAAACTTGCCCGGGAAAAAAGTACGGTTTCTACTGAATGCGCATCGCCGTGGCACCATCGTAAAGTCAAAAAATCGTAAGTCGGGCCATCGTAACTCGGGGACCATCTGTACCATGGCCTGCAGGGGAACAAGCAGGTGAACTAACCTGTGCTGAAGGACAGCCCCAGCCAGGTCCTCCCCGGTGGTCCAGGAGTGGAGGGGACACAGGAATGATGATGCTGGGGACAAGATGGGTAGAGTTTGAGGTCAGAGATTCACAATGAATACCTCTGAATGACTTTTCTTTCTTAAACTCGGCATCCTGCTTTCCTAAGAGAGGGGAAAATTAGGGTAGCAATGTCAAACCAGCTGAAGGAAGGAAAGCAGATGTAGGTTCCTGGGGATGTGCATAGGTCTCAGTCACATGCAGTCTGTGCTGCCATTACAGACCGTAGGGTGCGCTGTAGGAAAAAAAGATGTTGGAGCAGTTGCACTGACCATCAAAGCAGTGCACTTGGAGCACCATGTTTGCCTTCTTTCTGTTGGCAGTCCACTCGATCAGGGACAGCGGGCGGCTCCTCGCAGCCTCCGGCCCAAAGTGGGATTTCTGCATTGCCTGGATGAGCCTGTGTTGGCATGCCGCCTCAAAGCCATCACGGCCAAAATCCGACACGAACCTGGCAGGAAAGAGGTGGGACGCTTATATGGAGCTCTATGGACATTGGGTCTAATGGGCCGTGACGGTGGAGCTCTCCCTTCCTACTTGAGGAGGTACTTTTCCAGCTTTGGTGATGGTGCAAAGGCGCTCAGGCAGGCCAGCAGAAGCAACCAACCCCTCTCTGTGTTGGCGGCATTGGGATTCCTGTACACTTGGTTTGCAATCTGACATAGCATCTCATCTCTCAGTCCTGGAGCAGCGAGGCCTTTTTGGACAATGTAGTTCCCAAACAGGTTCTCCTGTGCTCCATTAAGGTGAGGATCCCCCATGAACCTCAAAACCTTGACCAGGAACAGGAAGAGTGTCACCCGCAAATCAGAAAAGACAGGAAAAGGCCAAAAGTAGTGTGGGATGCTCACCATGATGAACATGCTGAGGGCTTCTTTCTGTAACTCCTCTTCTATGTGTGTGAGAGGTGCCTCAATGGGAGCCATCAACATTCCAAACTTGGGCTCCTGCAAATCAAGCTTGGAAATGTTACTGAAGGTATGTTACTCCTGTATGTGAAGGAAATATGGAAGGATACACATGCTGCATGAGAAATGAACCTAAGAGAGAAAGGTGGCTGCTTGGGTTTTAAGTAAGTGGTAGGAGAAACAACCACATACGACCATGGGCTTCTGCTCTAGCTCCAGCTCCTTTCTCTTACTCACCATGAAGTGGATCTCAACGTATGTGGACATGGGGGAGTTGTTGATGTCAAGGGGCAAAGTGAGCTGAGAGTCCACCTCTATTCTGGGAGCCTGGACCAGAGCGAGGCAGTCTGAGTGCACCTCTCTGCCACCTGGCACAGGATGGGGTGGCAGCACCCAAGAGAGGTTGAAGAACGGAATGAATCTCTGCAATGTTGCATATTAATGTTTAAGGAGTGCTCATAGTTCTGTATATGATGGCAAGCTAGCACCAGAATGGTTTTGGCACAAATGCTGCAGACGACACGAGTCACTGTCAAAGACAGTGTCTGCTTGGACGCCCACCTGCGACAGCCTGCAGCAGTTCTCCAAGCTGCACTGGGATGGCCAGGTGAGTCACATTGATCACCTCTCGCTTTGTCAGCTCCTGCAGGTGCGTGCAGGAAGAGGCAGGTTGAAATACTCATCTGGCATGCAGGCAAAAACAAGACCCTAAACTGGTCAAAAGCATGCTGATGCAAAAGAAATGCAGTCAGGAATACCAGTTCCCTTCTCTTCCGTTCCTCCTCGGCTTCTCTCTTGGCCTCAAACTTCATCTGCAACGCACCAAATGGATGCATCGTCACGGAAAAGGGTTAGGAACTGACAGAGGTGCAAAGGGGCTGAACGACCACACCTGGTCCCTGGGGTTCAGTACCTTGATGTACCTCTTGTGGCTGACAAACATATGTATGAGGGAACGGAACTTGATGAGGCTCAGCCTCATCCGAACGTAGCGCTTTCTGAGGGAAGACAGAAGAAGGGGGCAGAACTCAGCTGCCGGACGATGAGGCCACGGCAGGACGAAAATGTGTGTGTGAGTGGCTGTACCGAATAAGGAAGCCTCGGCAGTGGGCCTGCAGTTGGATGAGCTTCTTGCGGAAGGAGATGTAGCGTTTGCGCACGAAGAACATGCGCGTGTACCGCTGTAGAGTAAGGGCAGCCACATGCAGCACGCGGTCCCGCTTGCTCTCCAGGAGCTGGAACAGGTCCTCCTTCATGAAGAGCTGTGTGCATGCGCATTTTGTTTCATTTGGCATAGCGGTCTCGCTGCACAAAGCCAGCGTTTACACCCAAAGTCCGCACGCACCTTGGTGACCCCCACTTGGTATGACCCTGCCCTGACAGGACAGAGCTTCTTCAGCATGATGATGCAGTTCTCCCCGTCTGCTGATGGTGCTTCTTTCAAGCCAAGCAGGGCCTTGTACCTGACAAGAGACAGGCAAGTGAACGCTGAGAAGGTCTCAGTCCTGGCTTCGTATCTGTGCGGGGCAGGAGGAGCGCGTGGCATAAAGGCAGGATACAAAGAAGACGAGGAGTTTGTGGTGGAACAAAGAACTGACCTGTTGAGAAAGGTGTAGAAGTGCAGCCTGACTGGGTAGCCGTCCTTTCGGATGCGGATCGTCTCCAGAATCCCAGAGTAGCGAAGCTGGGCGGCAACTAAGTCCACCTCGAAGATGCCTGGTTCCTGCGAGGGAAAATACGAACAGAAAGTGACTGGAACACATTGCCCCGCACTCTCTGTCACTATAACACAGCTGTAAGGAAGGGCGGGGTCTCACATTTGCACCTTCATACCTTCTTGTTGTTTGGCTTTATGCAGCGTACAAAGAAGGGATTACACCTGTTCAGAAAGACAAAGAAACAGAAAATGCGCCCTTGCTGTGGGACCGAAGAAAAACAAGGAAAAACGTGGACATGGAGTTGCAGAGACCTCCTCGCTCACCTCTCCATCCTCTCCATTAGCTCCAGGAGTGACTGCTGGAATTTGGCAGCCACCGTTGGGGGCTGGTATCTGCGAGTTACTGTGCTCGTCTTGCTCATGCCTGACTTCTGCATATCGAGAACCTGCGCATGGCTCAGGAACAGGCTGGCCACCATCTGGAAAAAGTGCCCAAGGTGTGACAAGGATCTGGCCCCACGCTGTTGTTGTCCTAGTCCGTAAGAGCTACAGTTTACACCTGACCTTGTTTTTGCTTTGAACGAAGAGATTAAGGACTTCCTGTCGAACTTGGTCAAAGTTCTTGTCCAGAAACTTGTACACCTGCGGGAAATGTGCGGCGACACGAAGCAAACTGATGAAGGACACAAAAACGTTTTGCGTTGTGTGGGTTTTGTGACGCTCGCCAACAAGTCGCTTTCCGCCTTACCTGATATGTGACTCGACCAGCATAGTGCTTCACAGTGAATTCGGGGAGAGGCATCTTTGGCTTAGCATAGAGGGGATTGCTGCCATGGTGATAGTGACATTTTTGAAGAAAGGTGTGGTCGGTCGCCTGGTAAGAGTGGTGTTCGATTAGACTGCTGAAGACATTATTGCTCATGAACTTAAATGTCTCTTTTTGAGGCTTCTGCCTGGGAGGAATTATTTGCACTATGACTGGCAGGATTACCTGTCAATAACAGCAAATAAAGCTGGACTGCCCGATTGGTTTTCCCCAGAGCAACCTACCTGGGGGAAACAGCTCTGGTCATCAAGGATTCGAAGTATCCCGTGCGGCTTTGAGGCAATGAGGTCAATGCAGGCCTGGTTATCGCTGAAAGACACCTCCTGCCAGCTGACCTGCTCCCGGATGTATTCGTCCTTACATGGAAAAGGAAGAGAAATGCTTCTGACTCCTCCGAGGAGCTACACTACGTGCACGGGTGTGCTGTTCTTCAGATTACATCAAGCGCGACACACTTACTTGTTCATCTTTGAAGATCATCTTGTTGAAAAAGAACTGCAGATATTCATTTGCGTAGTTGATGCAAAGCTGTTCAAAGCCGTTGAAAGTGAGGTCCTGAAAGACAGCAATAAGCAAATTCTCATTCTGTCTGACTATTCCAGGCTGTGCAGAAGATAACAGCAGGAGAGCAAAAAAAAAATGGAAAATATATGAAGGGGAGAGGAGGAAGCCATTTCCATGCAAAAGAGTCAAAGAGTCAAAAGAGTTTATTTGTCACGTACATGGTTACTGAGTATACCGTGTGGTGAAATGTGCTCTGATTCAGGATAGGAGACTGTGCATAAAAATTTACAACGTGTAAAACAAACAAACATACAAACACCAAGAAGACAAGAAACAAACAGCAAATAGGTAAATAAATAAATAAATAAATAAAACGGTAAATAAACCTTAAGGTGCACTGGAAGGACAGTGACAGTGAGGGGAGCGGTCAGAGAATATCGTCATGAAATAAACCAAAGTACCTCAAAACCATAAATGTCCAGGATGGAGATGGAGAGGGTTTCGTTTCTTGGGTAAACCAGCTTGTTGATCCTGTCTGTAAGCCAGCTGAACAGGAGAGAGTAGAGGATCTTGGCAATGGCATCTCTGGACGACCCCAGGAAGAGGAACAAGAATCGAATGAGATGAGGTCCGTAACAGCCTCACTTTTCGCTGAAACCAGCAGAGAACCTAAGGAGCAGCACACCAAACCAGAAGGTCTTGGGCTCAGTTGTCATGAGAATCCATACAGGTGTGTCCTCAAGCAAGGCATTCAGTCAGACTGCTGTGTGGGGCTTTTGCTTTCCACAGGTAAAGAGATGTCTTCACCTGGCATCAACAGCACTCTCCACAGTCAGAGGCGTGAAAATCTTCTCCCTCATGGTTTCCTGCAGGTAAGTCAATATGATTACGGCCACGAAGTCGTAGCAGGAACACGGTCCCACATGGAACGATAGAAAGAAAGGTAAACAAACTGCAGCAACCTCAGTCACAGACCTAGCACGTACTGAGACTCGCATTCTGTTTGCATTGCTTATTCATCTGCGTGGCAAAAAGCACCTTCCATTGATGCAGCCCTTCATACAGCTGGCTCCTTTCCTTAAATTGGAGCATTGCTGTAGCAGCCTGACTACAGGTAGTACAGCGGGAGAGGGGATTGGACCCCAACCCCTTTGGGTTCAGCAGTAGCAGCACCAGCCACTGCGCTGCTGGGTGCACAGGGCTGCTACGCCTCAAGGGCCACAGTACTGTGTTCCGCCAGCCTCGTCAAAAAAAGCTCCTGCCAGAGTATTCAGGACCGCGCTGTGCCCGAGGACTTTCCTGCCCTTTAGCATCATTTGTGAGCGCACAAGCAGGAGTTTTTCAAGCACTCATTTTGTGCATTTTGAAATACTGTGCAGAGGCAGCATTCGTTTTTCTTCAAAACCTTTTGCTGTCCTCCAAAACATTTCCTCGCTGCGTAAAACTGGCTTTTCTCGCACAAATTGCTGCTTGGTGCCGAGGCGACACTTTTGCTCCGTAGCAGTTTACAAATATCACCAATTTTGAAACAGCACAGTAATGTTACAGGATAAGCATGCATGGCTGCAACTGGAAGTGGGACTTGAATGAGCAAAGTTCAGGTGACAAGCACATGTCCTTCAGCGCTACCTTGCCTGCTGCCCCCCCACACGTCTCAAGACACAAAGCAGTGGTTCAGTCTATTTGCGGGGAGCGGATTATCTTTGATGGGGGCCCTTCTCCAGTTACGTAGTGAACAGAATTGCTGTAGTGACACTGCGTGATGTCATCAAAGCCCCATGACAAAGCGTTAAAATTCCATTGCACTTTTCAAGGAAGAGCTCACAGGAATGCACAGGAACCAGCGTTCCCAAAAAATCAGGATTATTGACCTTAAAACTTTACACTGCAGTACAGTGGAATAACACCGCTGGATGAAGGTGGGTTTTGAGTATCAGGCAGCGGCTTATCGAGTCTGCCTCAGGATGGCACTTTGCGGTGGCCCGGACGGGCGACAAACGTCTGGTCCCCAACCGCTGACTGAAAACTAGCGATTGAGGAGGATGAAGGCGTCAAAGGCCAGGTTATCCTGCTGTTGGGTTCACCCGAACAAGTCACCCAAAGATAAGGGCTCTTGCAGGAAGCGTCGTACAGGTGACTTTGCAGAAGATGTGCTCCGTGCAGACCTGCTCCTGGTCACGTCGCCATTACCGCTGCAAGTATTTTGTCCATCTGGCCGTACATCGCTCGGGCGCTTCGGCCCACTGAGCAGCACCGGTTAACTGATCTCATGCAATAGAAAAGGACGCACGCAGTGGACTGGGGCACGGAGCCAATTGCAGGGGCTCTCCTGGGGGGAACACAAAGAAAATCGTGGTTCCTGCACAATGAACCTCCCCACTCCTGAGACCTTACCATGACCTTGTAGGTGATGGATTTCTGAAGGCCCTCTGGGGAGATTTGGAGAAGCTCAGCTGCCACGCGGATCTCCTGTGCACTCACCACAGAAGCCACCTCCTGGGAATCGGCCTGTTGGGAGACAGCCAGACGTTATATGCTCCGTGAAATGACACCGCAGGTATCAGTCAGCACGGTTTAACACCTCAAGTTGGAGCTAAGGGAGGGTGGCTGCAGAGCTGGTACCTCATATCTCTCAAAGAACACATTCCCCAGGTGGAGGATGGAAGACAGGACTCTGAAGATGCTGTTCTGGTCATCGGCACTGAAGTTAAGGATCTCCATGGCGCTGAGGAGCCTGAGGAAGTCCTCACTGTCATTCTTTCCAGGGATCTCGCAGATGCCCCCCTTTCGGCATGCCCGGGTGGGTGACAAGCCCCCAGGTAAAAGAGAGAACGAAACACAACGCTCCTGAACCTTTGGGTTAAAGCTCCGAGGCTGCTTCCTTAAATTGAACACTTTGTGTATTTCTGCTGGTTCACAGATTATTGCCAAGGTAATTTGACACCAGTAGCCCCACTCGGTTAAGGCATCAGTAGGTGCGTGATCTCACCTGGTTCAGGTAATAGTATGTTTCTGCCTCCTGAAGGTAAAAGGCTTGTTTCTGTTGTGCAGGGAGGCCAGCGAGCATCTCGTAGAAAATATGATAATTCCTCTCATTTGTACCCTAAAAAAAGCAGAAAATGACCCGGTGCACTTGACAATTCATGAAATCCTTGGAAACTGTGAAATGCTGAGGAGACGGCGCAGTTGATCCCTGGTGCTTTGCCCCGGAACCATGCCCGTACAGTCTGTCCGCTACTTGTTCTTCGTAATAGTTATAGTTGTTTCACGGTGGCACACAACCCCTCCCCAGCCCTCATTCCTGCCACATGGGCCTTTCTCACCTGAAACACAATCCGGGACTTCTCAAGCAGATACTGTGAGGTTATGGCACCGCTGATCACTCCCCTGTGTTAAATAATGCACACAAATGGTATCTACAGACAAGGTGTGGCCATAACACTGCAATCTCACTTGCGTCTCTGGGGAGGGGGGAGTTTTGTCGCGCAGCCTTGTTTGGCGGGGGCCGACAGCCATTCGTACCGTTTGGCTCTAAGCAGCCGACGGCAGTCTAGCTGCGATACTCTCAGCTGAACGCATCTGCGCTTTCAACGCAGGCTGCACATGCAAGAGAAGAAGCAGCTTGGCGGTGGCTACGTGAGAAAATAAGCACGCAGCGTTCATTCGTTTGACTCACGTTGTGCGCAAACCCTAGACTGTGTGGCATCTGTACAGCACATGCGTGACAGCCTATTCATTGAAAAGATTTCACCACACAAACACCGAGGTAGGAAGAAGAGTGCAGCTGTTTATCAGTGAAAAAGTGAGCTTACTCATCCAGAAAAATCTCCACATATTTCCCAAAGCGACTTGAATTATCGTTTCTGACGGTTTTGGCATTTCCAAAAGACTCGAGAAGGGGAGCCGCCTCAAGGATCTAAAAGAATAAAACAATGCAAAACGTCATAGTTAAGAAACCGAAACAAGCGCCCGTTTCACCCGCACGGATGTGTTTTTCAAGCAACATTTAAATGTGAAGTCCATGCAGTCACAGCTGAGCTTTTGACAGCAGCTCAGGGCTGCATTGCATTCCCCTCAGAAAGAGTACGATAGCTCAGCCGTGCAGCCTCCCAGAAGCCAGGCACTTTCACGGGGCTACGCGGAACTCAGCATGCAAACACAGCACCGCCAAACCGTGCCGGCCTAAAACAGTCCTACCTCAATCTGTCCCGTTGCATGAGAAGGAAAGACAAACACGTGGAAAGCATTAGCAGAGACCCGTGTGTCCACCTGATGCTCGCGGGATGCAGCGGAAGCGCGTCTGTGCTCGCTGTACCTGCTGTGTGATGTTGCCTTTGTGATGAACTGCCGCCAGGCATCTCAAGACAAGCTTGGTGGCTTCAGTTTTCCCCGAGCCACTCTCTCCACTGAGAAGGAATTATACAGCATTCATTCAGCACCGCATGAGCAATTCGGGCTTGCGCACCGGGTTCGATTTCATGTCCCGGGCAGTGAATGTGACCCCTGACCTTTGCCCGTCTCGTGCGCAGTGATGCCAGTAAGGCTGTATCACATTTCCTTGCCCATCACGCGACCAGTAACGCTTCCCTTTGGTGCTACTCAAGCAGACGATGAAGTGAAATCCAAGGCTGAAACAAAACGGTTGTGCCTGGCTTCCTCACTTCGCCCAGAGACGTGACCCGCGGGCACAATCGCATCGCGGGCATCCTCCTGGAAAACTACCATGGGCCACTGGGTGCCACGTGCTGGGAACCTCCAAATGCTGGGCTTTGCAGGACCTCTAAGTCGCTGTTTGCCTCCCACCGAGCCCGGATAAGTAACGGCAATAGAACTTCCAAATTAAACACGGCCCTCGGAAGAGCGGTAGAAGGCTAAGTCGCCGCACGGTGCTGTGTCTCACCTGATCATAATGCACTGGTTCTGTTTGGCGTCCATCATTTTAGCATAGGAGGCAGCTGCAATAGCGAACAGATGACTGCAAAAGATGGCACAGAAGAGAGCAGAAGCAGAAGCATCATCAGCTGTGACGTGACCTGCAGAAAAACTGTGGGAAAACACAGCAGATGGAAAATATACCACTCGTGTCTCTGTGTCAGTTCCTGCAGTAGCTGAGATCCTGATTTGTTAGTTAATATGTTGCTGTACTGCAGCCTGCTAGCAATAAACAGCAAGCTCACTTGAGCCTTGCTGTGCTGTTCACAAATGTATTTCAAGTCATAAGCGGTGGTGCAGAACCCCGCAATCCAGCTGTGAGCCGAGAGACTCGAGGCTGCTTGTCTTTTCATTTAGCGCCGGGGTACGTGCACCCTCAGTAACACAATAAACCGAATGTGGCCGTTCCCCGTCCACCCGAAATAGATCCTGGTTAGAAGCATTACTCTGATGCGTGCCTGCTTGTGATGTTGCTGTTGCTGGAAGACATGCGCCTTAATTTGACACAGAAAACATGCATGTTCTCACGGGGGGTTATCTCCAAACCCGTGGCCATCGTACTGCAGCACCACGTCTGTTCCGTAGATATCGAGCATCTTGTATGGATTCACGGACACCAGGATGCTGCCGATGTAAGTCTGGTGGAGCGCAGAGATGAGCATGTGAAGCCCAAGAGCTGTTTTGCTCCATGCACTGTTGGCAAAATGCACAACAACCACCCGCAAGGTAGAAGCAGGACAGGAGAAAAAGAGGCATGTTTGCCCCACTCACGTAAATCAGCTCGCGATCAAACCTCTTCTGGAGATTTTCCAGCACCGAGCTTTCGTTTAGCTCTCTGAGAAAGACCGAAGGGAAACGTTCAGTGCACATCGAGAAGCCAGCGCTACGATCGTTCACTGTGTGTGGCTGTCACGGGCCTTACGCCAGCTGTGTCATGTCCTCAACCCCATCCTCCTCTGCGCGCTCCCTGTAGCGTATTGTCGGCAAGCTCCGGATGGAGTACATCTACGGGAAACAGAGCAATGTTTGCTTCTGCCTGTGCTAAGCTGTCACAGCATAGTCTTCAAATTAAAGGAGTGGTGGTGCAGGCTGGGCACACAAGCGCCCTTCCTTCCTGTGAAACCACAGACTGCAGAAACTGCTACAGGTTCTAGGCAGAAGACTTGCCTTCAGGTTTGTTCGATATTAAATCTCACGAAGGCCCCAGGTTTGAATAAAGGGCTTTAAATAGCGTCTCTGTCTATCATAATGCTGCTTGCAATGCTCTCCAAGACAAGAGGAAGGAAAGTGAGATGAACCGTCATACTGACTAATTTCAGTTTGAAACTGGAGTTGCAAAGCAACAAACTAGCAACGGCAGTACCGAACACGGCATCTTACCATGCAATTACCTTATCGTACCATTGCCCCTGAGGTTCACCCTCCCTGTCGGGTGCCCATTCAGGCTCAAGTGTGCCGATCTTACTGCCAGGAAAGGCCGGGGCAATCAGCTCCTCATCTTTGTACATGGACCATTTGGTGAGATTCTGAACTGTTCGATGAGGAAGGACTCTTTCTGATGACCACACATCCTGTGCTTCCTGTGGGCCTGGGATGTGCCTCTGAGCCCAGTGCTGGTGCTGTGAGGGTGAGCCCAGCCTCTGCATCTGAGGCATGACCACTGCGTAACGTCCATCTGGGGAGTCACTGTTTGCCCCAGGCTGTCCCCGCTGCATTCCAATTTGCAAAGGGAGCTTGTAGGATGCCATGCGCAAGCTGGACTTCTGCAAAGCATTCCCAAGAAGAGGAGAAGATGATTCTTTGCCTTTCTGATTCCTGTTTAAAATCGATCCGTGAGACAACTTGTAGGCAGCGCTTGTGAGGTTTGAATTCAGGAGTGCGTGTGACAGCAGAGGTGACGATACCTGAGCTGCCCCCTGATTTCTGGACAAGATGGAGCCATCAGGCAACTTGTAGGATGCATTTCGAACACTACGGTTCAATAGGGCATTTGCCAGAAGCGGAGAGGAGCTCTGACTGTTTGACTTGGGAGTATTTCGAGACAAGACCGATCCATCGGGTAGTCTGTAGGAAGCTTGGCGGAGGTTTGGATTAAGTAAAGCACTTGATAGAAGAGGGGATGATGCTTGCTGTCCTTTCTGGTTTTTGGACAGCACCGATCCATCTGGTAGTTTGTAGGAAGCCATCCTTAGGCTAGGATTCATCAATGCATTTGACAGAAGAGGTGAGGAGCATTGCGCAGGTGATGAGCTTGTGTTTCCAGGTATAATGGACCTGTCAGGCAGCCTATAGGAAGCTTTGAGAAGAAGTGGGTTCTGCAGCGCACCGGACAGAAGTAGGGAAGTGGGCTGTTGTCTTCCCTGGCTCCTGGACAAGACTGACCCATAAGGTAGCTGATACGAAGCATCGCGAAGGGTTTGATTGTGCAAAGCATTTGACAGGAGTGGAGAAAAAGTTTGTTCCCTTTTCTGTTCACAATGAGGTGATACTATTGTCCCATCTGGCAGAGTGTAAGATGCTTTCTGGAAATTAAGGTTCATCAGTGCACCGGGCAGAAGTGGTGAATGCCCCTGCTCAGCGGCTGGACGGTCCTCTGCTGCCACTGGAGAAACTGAAGTGCCTCTGTGAAAAGGTGAACGAAATGATGCATTGCGAAGATGAGGATTCTGAAGAGCATTTCCGAGAAGCGGGGAGCGTGCTCGCGTCATTGCCCGGTTGTGCTCGGCCGCTGCTGGAGTCGGAGAAACACCCCTTCGAAAAGGGCCGAAGGAAGCGTTGCGAATATTAGGATTGTGCAGAGCGCCGGCCAAAAGGGGAGAACTTGGAGGCATCGCTTGGGTATTTCCTGACATGACTGGAGCGCTTAGAGGGATGCTGCCTTGAAAGGTAGACTTAAATGAAACATTGCCAACACTGTTATTCATAGCATTCCCCAGCAGCAGAGGACTTCCTTGCTTATTACGATCGTATGCATCAGCTGAGGAGGAAGCAGGCGTTGCTTGGAAAGTGTCGCTTGAAAAGGGCGAATCATATGATGCACTTGGAAGGTGAGGGTTTTGTAAGGCACCACTCAAACGCGGAGAGGAGAGGTCCCTGGGGGAAGGGGATCTTAGAGGCAAGGGCGAACCACGGTTTATTGAGGGCTGAGGTGATGGCGGTCTATTAAGCGAGCGCCTCACTGAGAGTTGTGGCGACAGCTGTCCCATGTGCTTCAAAGAAGGCTGTGGAGAGAGTGCAGCTTGGCTGTCAAAAGCTGTTGGGTGACCTGCTGTTCGCACAGACGGTCGAGTGGATGGGGGAACTCGAGGGATGCCGATTAGAGGATGACTGCGACCGACGGGCCTCCGAAAGCTCCTTGCAGGTTTAGGGGTCCCTTGGGGTAAACCCCCATTAGCGTCTCGAAATCCAGAGTGGTTCCGTAAGGACGGCTGAGGAGAAGATGCAACGCTCGGATCCCTGACACCAGCAGGTCCGGTGGTGCTGTGTACAGATGACCTAAAAGGACGAACATTCTGCGTTAAAGGTGCTTGTTGATGCTCCACTGGCCGCATGTATGGATTTACCATCGATGGCTTCACAGCTCCCATGGGTACTCTGTTGCGTCCAAATCCCCTGAACCTTGAAGTCGATGGACTACGAGGAACACTGGGAACCTCATTGATATCTGCACTTGACAGTCTTGTTGGTGATGGGGCCATAGGTCTTTGACCTCCTGGTGAATGGGGTGACAGTGGCCTATGGAATCCAGGCCCACCCACTCGACTTTTTTGAGATGAACTTGGAGACGGGGCTCTTCGCAGTGGACGCGGTGACAAGGCCCTGTCTGGGTCTCTGCGCTGCCTTGCATTCAGCTGAGGGGACGGTGGTGGGCTCAGTCTTCTGAAAGACCCTGGAGGAGAAGTGGGCCTTTGGGTGGAAGGACTCAGTTTTATTGACAGAGGGGCGGGCGGGACTGCTGCGTCCTTTCTTTTTCCACTAAACAACCTAAAGTGAGATTTTGACTTAGTGGATACCGTGTGGGCTTCTTTCCTTAGACCTGGCTGTGGAGAGGAGGGTGGGCTTCTTCTTCTCACAGAGCCCTGTGGTGAAGGTGGAGGACTACTCCATTCAGAGCGCTGGTGAGAAGGCACTCTGGCAACTGGGCCAGGTTGTTGCCTGTTGAAATGGAAACCTCTTTTTTTTGGATAAGGAACTTTCATTTCTGATACTGGTTCAGGAGATGGACTCCTTCTTGAGAGCTGAGGAGAAGGAGGAGGGCTGACTTGTCTTCCTGAGAGCATGGATTGAGGAATCTGAGCATTGTTTGTGAAAGACTGCTGTGGAAACTGAGCTGGGAGAGGAGACTGTTGACCAAATATCCGTCTCAGTTGTCTTGGAGTAATCGGAGGTTCAATTTCTTCAGGGTAGACATTTGGTCTTCTTAGCGATGGCTGGGGAGAAGGGGCTCTTCTTAAAGAAGCGCCGTTTTGTCTCCTTACAGGTAACTTTGGAGACGCAAGAGGACTTGGTCTTCTTAAAGGTAATGGGGAGCTTATTCTGTCAACGGGTTGTTCAAAACCCACTGGCATCAGGGGTTCTGAAAGGATGGGATGGGGCTGCGTTCCCCCAAAACTGTGACTTGCAAACTGTTGTACCGGAGCTAGAGGGGAGCATGGTCTTGGAAGTTGTGGATGACCCATGTGTCCTTGAGGATATATTCCTGGAGGGACCAAAACTGGCATTTGGGAAGGAAACTGTCTCACTCGGGGCAATGGAGACGATGACATCTGAGATGATTTGCTGGGAACGGGGCTCCTGGAATATTGTGCGCTCACTGCCGGAGCCATTGCTCGGTTGATGAGGACAGCTGTAGGTGTGGCAGAAAGGGGTTTGTGGAACATATCAAGCGGCTCCGCGGGGCTCGGAGGAAACTCGGGCACCAAGGGTAAAAAGGACTGCGGGGTTCCATACTGCACCTGGGACATTTCACCAAGATCATTTACCGCAATATGGGGAGAAGCTGGATATGAAATGTCAAGTTTTTCTTCTCCAAACATTTGTATGTGTGGTCTGGGCAGCTTAAACGCCGAAGAACCATCAGCTCCTACGTCAGCCATAATAAAGCTCGCACGTTGGTTTTCAAAGTTCTCCACAGGATCCACTTGCTCCGTTAAATCGTCCATGACGTAAGGATGCGGGTGATAAGCGTTATATGTCGACTCAAGGAATGGAGCGTCACTGCTCTCACTGTAGTCAAACTGACAATCTTGATAGTAGTCACCCTCATAGCCCGAATGCATCAAGTAAGGATGGGACTCTGCGGCTTCTCCATACTGCGGTTCAAGATATCCTTGTATGTCTTCATAATAACCCACATGATCAGACGGCTCGCCATAACTGTAGCATTCCATTATGTCATTGTCGTAGTATCCATATTCGACCTCCCCTGGGTGTTGCATTTCATCATAAAACTCTGTGCCATTCACATAGCGCGGATCGTCATAGATTTCCTGCGGTCCGAATCCATAGTAATCGTGTTCGTTCTCGAAAAGGTCGTACTGGGTCTGTGTGCGGTACGGGTTATAGTAGTCCAGGCCATCGTCGTAATACTCGTGACCTGTTCTGCGCTCAAAATATTCGTCATCTTCCGTGCGGTATGCATTCTGGTCATATGGCGAGCAATCGCAATAGTCCGCATTGTCATCGTAGTGCTCATAATAACAGCCTGGTTTCCTCAGATGTGCTGCTGTGTAACTGCCATCGTAGTC
The DNA here is from genome assembly GCA_018136845.1 of Heterotis niloticus. NCBI lineage: Eukaryota > Metazoa > Chordata > Actinopteri > Osteoglossiformes > Osteoglossidae > Heterotis > Heterotis niloticus. Next base: position 31,646,711 of record CM030897.1, read on the forward strand.
GCTATGCATGAACCTCCTCCGAGAAAAATCTCGCTCGTAGTTGTCCATCTCATAGTTGTCTTCTTCGTAGCTATACTCGTCTCCTTCATCGTCACTATTATTGTCGTCGTATCCGTCATGGTGAAAACCTCGAAAATGGCCCATGCTCGATCTGTGTTGCCAAACGGCATCTCGATCTGGGAAAGGTAGCCTTTTGCCTCCCATCCTGGACGTCTGCCTGTGCTCATGTCTTCCCAGAGAGCTTTGCCTCCCCTTTGTCGACAGAAACCTTTTTGTGAGCCAGTTAGTTGCGCCTGAAACCTTTCCTAAAACAGTGCCTTTACTCTTAAAACCTGGCTTGACAGCTTTTTTTGCACCAAAAATGCCTTTCAGTTTGCCACCTAACCCACTTGTTTTATCTGTTCCTATTTTTCCAGCTTTGGTTCCCAGACCGGAAAGCAAAAGAGTCTTCTGAGGCGCTGCGGTCTCCTTCTCCTTTTCGGCTTTCTTCTTTACGCTGCTCTGGAAACGCATCATGAATTTGGATGTATTTCTCAGCACATCTTTTTTCTTCTTTGCCAAAAGGTTTTTAGGTCTTCCGAATCCCACAAACATTTTAGTGGCACTTTGTAGTCGTTTCTTTGAGGCCTTTTTCTTCTTTTCGCCTGACAATCCTGCAAAAAGCTTCGAGGTGTTCTTCAGCCCTTTCAAGTGCTCCTGAGAAGAAAGTCCCAATAACCCTGGGAGTGGCTTTGAGGCTCCTTTCACGTCGTTTCTGGCATCCGGCTTCCTTGCCTTATTTCCTTCGGCGGCAAACCCCATCATGGCTTTGGAGGCGCCCTTCAGTTGCAGTTCTTTTCCTTTCAGCTTAACCTTCATGTCTTCTGGTTTAAGCCCTGCCATGGCCTTAGAGGCGGCCTTCAGGTTGGCGCGTCTGCGATCGCCTCGGTCGACCTCACCTTCGTCATCTTGGCTCTTTCCTTCCTCATCTTCGTCATCCTCCTCCTGTTGCTGAATGCGTCTGGGCTTGGCCGCAGCCTTCATAGCCACAGCTTTTGAGGCACCTTTCAGGGCAGCCTTCCCTTTTCTTCTGGCATTTTTGCCCCTGCCATCTTTTGTGTCGGGCTCGCTTTCTTCACTCTTCTCTTCCTCCCCCTCTTCTTCACTCTCATCCACTTCGCTTTTCACCACCTCTTCCTCAGAACCCTCCTCCGAGTCACTTTTGACAACCGCCTTGCCCTTTTTCTTATCTTTCTCTTTCTTTCCATCTTCCCTCCCTTTCTCAGGCACATCTTTTTTTCCTCCTTTCTTTTCATCCTTTCCAGCCTTCTTGTCTTCCTTTGCATCTTTCTTATCTTTTCCAGGCTTTTTGTCATCCTTTCCTCTCTTTGCATCATCTCCCTTCCCTTTGTCTCCCTTCTTGGCCGTGGCTTTGGAATCAGCTTTCTTCGCTGGCATTTTGTCCTTGGGCAAAGACTGTGCTACCTTGAGTCGCTGTGTCACGAACCATCAATCCACGATTGGGAATACGTGCACACCACCATGCTGCCTGTTTGTTGCTGCGTGCTGTTCAGCGAAAAGCTGTCGGCAGCAGACAGGCACTCCGCAATCAATACAAGACGACCCAGACAACACAACTCAATAATTTAAAGCAGAACACAGTTTGCTTATCCGAAGAAGACATCGGTGGGTCTGTTCTTCTTCGTCACTGCTTCTCCACACACACACGTTGTTCTTTCATTTTGCGCTTTACCTCAGAGGAAGTTGCATTCCCCTTTTCCCAGGTGTGAGATGGGCTCCTTGTTCTCTGAGGAACTGTGAGCGTTTTCACTCTTGCAGCCGAGCAGGATTCAGCTCAACGGGAGTCTTCGCATCTGGCATCGCCATCCCTCTGCGATGTCAGGAGCCCACAAACGTCCACGCTCCCTCAGTCATCATGTGGGAGACGAGGCGCTTCTTGCATTGACACGCAGCAGTCCGGCGAGCAGAAGGTGCCTAGAGCTGGGATTGTCCCTCTGGTTCAATTGCAAGGGGCACCTCGGTGTATCACCTGTGCTGCCTTAGCGTAATGCTATCTGTGTGCCTCATTCCTACCTGAATAATGCAGGAGGCCTGAGCTGTTACTAAACTGTCTGAGAAAGCAGTGCACACTCAGCCAAAACACACAGTGCGCGTAGCCGGGCACTTCGGACGAGGCCGGTGAACGCCGCCCAGGCGCTGGGAAAGCACTCCGGCTCTGGGGAAGACAAGCGGCGAGCGAGTACTGAAGGTGTAAGCACCGCTTTCGTGTGGACCACAGGGAAGGCTCGGGCCTGGCTTTTTCGGGACGCCCCCAGACTGAGGCACAGCATTTAACGCTGCCTGGCAGACAAAACGCAGTTACACCTCCCACACAAGTTTTGCTGTGCTTTTTAAGATACTATAGTAAAGATACTATAGGTGCTAACGTGTTGACTGTCAGTCAACGAAATTATAAAAGAGGGAAAAACTGTTTTTGTTTCCTCATTGGGCCAAATAGGTGTCTTACACATGAAGGTGTGTCAAGAAATGCACGGTGTTACACGTGACCATAAACACACATTATTTTTTAAAATACTTCATATTTGCATAAACTGGGTACATTAAAGACGTGAGAAATTTGATCCTAATTCGGCTGTTTTGTGTTCCCCTGGCAACATGCCGATCTCAGGGGTGACACAAATGAGAGTGGCACATTTGTGGGGTTACTATCTCCCGTGTGCCTGTCCCACAGTGCCAGGGTTGCTGTGACATCACTAGCAAACATTAACATTTAATGGCTTCGCTGCATCCAGTCTGCGGTGAAGCACTGAGCACCAATTAAACATTCACGAGACCCTTCTAAAAACAGCCCCGTGGCATCCCAGCAGCTCGGCGTTGTCATGCCGTCACCCTCACCCTCATCCTCACTTTACCTCCTGGTGCTACAGGGATGCAGCAACCTCATAGCCCAAACGCTTGCAATTGTGTTGACGTGCTTAACCTCCAAATTATACGACCAAATCGGAATTGTACTTCCCGGGAGAATTAAAGCAAAAATATCTACATATACAGTAAATCTACAGTTTAAATGCGGTTTTGCGTGGGTCGGACAGGGAAACGGACGAAATACGATGGCGCCTTTTGTCTTAAAGGAAAGATATAGGACTCGGACGCCCGCTGTAGTAGAGCAGGTGGGCGCGGTGAACCACAGCGGTCTCCGGCAAGGTGTTCAGGTTCTCATGTCTGCTGACGTTTGTCTCTAAGGCAGAAAACCCACTGCCTGGGGCTGCTGCGCTGCCTAGTGGCCGCCCCAACATCACCGTAGAGTCTCCAGCCTGAGAGCAGACGGTGACAGCGACGCCCGTGTTCTTATTTTTCTAGATGGCCAGCCCAATACAGGTTTTCTATAAACAACAGCTCCGGTGCAGTGTGTCCGTCAGTTGTGTGCAGCACTGTGTCACCCTGGCGACAACAGCACGGAGCTGAAGTGAAGCAGATCGCTGAAACGCTGCGTTTATTATTATGGAAGTGAGCGCCACCATTTTGTGATGACACAGCTCCACAGGCATGGAACTCCATGTTTTCGGTGGGCTTGTGCGTGTGCTTTGTTTTCACCACGCGATTGTGTCTCTAGATTCTAACTGCATGACTCCGCCCCCCCCCGTAAACACCCACCCCACATTTTGTTTGTTCTCTCTCTCTCTCTCTCTGGCATCGTCCACACTTGGCTTTGGTCCGTGCTCTGTGCACGTCACAGCGTTGGTCTGTTTAACGTGGTGCCTCGTGTCCATCCCTGAGATTAAAAGTGCTCTGCCGGAGCATGGCAGCAGCTGGGTGGGCTGGCCAAGGTTCCCTGTTACGGAATTCATGTGCCTCGGTCCCCCGTTCAGAGAAATAGGGGTGGATTCGTACTTTGCCGCAGGAGCGCGGAGCCCGGTCTAGAGCGCTGTGTCGGGGGTCAACGGTCCGAAGAGACGAGCGTCCCGTGAGCGCTTGCACTGCGCCATCGCGGAGTGCCCTGCTCTCCAGAAAAAGGAGCGGACGGGGAAGTCGTGTTGCTTCTGTTGACAAACACGGAAGTGCCGTGGCTCCCGCCTGGGCTCCTTTTATCTTGCCTGGAAAGTTGGCATGGAAGTGGACTCTGGAAACGCGCATGTGGTAATATTATGGGACACGGGTGCACGCACACAACAATGTTGGCTGTCTGAGGAAACTCTTCGTGATAAATGCGTAGTTGGGGGTTTGTCGGTTTTATGTACGGCCGTCGTACGGAGTGTAATGGAACAGATGGTTTATTGCAAGCCATGAGCGCTGTACACGCACATCTCCCTCCAAAAGTGTGCCAACTCTAGCACCCCCACCTCCAACAGCGGCCGAAGGGACATCCCATCACCAGAACACAACGTTCGAACGCCAGTTGAACTAATACCCGACACCTGGTCTGCCTGTGCATGCGGTTTATTTGGCCGTGGTGCTGAAAGCAGGGTACGTAGAGGTGGCTCTAGCATTGAATTTGCCCGCAGAGGCGTTTCTTGGATGCTGGGGAATGACCTAGTGGCTGGTACAACTCCTCCGGTTTTGGAAAAGGTTAACACCCCGATGTTCCCCTACAGCTAATAAATACGAGGCCACGTCAACACGCGAGCTCAGGCTAAACAGTGTTGCAAATCGAATTGGGTGGGCTTGAGCGACACGTTTGTCGCTTTGCCATGTTTTTGACTCCTCTGTATTTTGGTGTCTGACCATCGTGAAAATTTATGAGAGCAGCAAGTGACACAGAACAGTCCCAGTAAAGCACATGAAACCAGTGGTTATTAACTGTATTTGTTGCTTAAAATGCAGCTCAGAAATGCAGCTCCACATGTATGGGTGTTCTTTCTCACACAGGACAGAAGCTGATCTTTGCAACCAAACACTCTCCTCCGGATGCAGCGGCGCCTCACTTCTTCACAATCTGGATGACGTCCTCGTGCTCCATGACGTGCGTGAGGCCGACGCGCTGTGGGCTGTACTTGGTGCTCGTGCCCTGAGCAAACACAGCATTTCAGCAGAGAGCACCTACAACACACGTGCACACACCAGGGGAGAAGCATGCACAAACATGCACATCCACTCACCCAGACGAGTGCGTACTTGAACTGGCTCGCCAGAGATCTGTGAATTCGATGACACTGAAACGAAAAACAAAATGACACCGTTTAGCTTTCCACCTATGGGATCCTGAGCTGGATGACACACGTACACAAAATAAGGAGAAAGGGGTCCAACCACCATTATTTCTTTATGGGGAAAAAAGCAAATTTCTCCAGGAAGAAAAATATCACTAGTAATTTACCTTTTAACAAAACATTCCTTTCAGTCTCTTTATCTATCACGGCATGCTATGACCCTCTGTGTCGGCAAGGGCTCTTCAAATGATCGTGGGATGTAATGTGGATCACGTACAGCTGTTGTTTCCGTGGGGATGTGCAGGTTAAAACAGCAGATGCAGACAGGGAAAGGCAGACTGACACCACTGAGCGGAGAAAACGTACCACGTGCTCCACGCTGGCTCCCCTCCTCATGATAATGGCATCTGTGAAGTCTGGTCGCTCTAGGAGCCAAAAAGGGCACTTTACTGACAATATGGAGTCAACTGCTAAATTAAGTGAGGAGGTCAAAGGTGAGACTATGGCCACGCGCGGAAGGTGCCGCCGAGCGGCGCAGAACTCGAGACCGACCTCCCCTCTTCTTGGTGTAAATGCAGATCAGCGCCAAGTACTCCCACAGCTTCTCCAGAAGGTAGTCCAGATTCAGCTTCATGCCACAGCTGAAAAATTAAGCGTGACCCATTAGGACATGGCTGTTTGACCTGGATTTGACGCCTAAGTACTTCCTCACCACTTGCTCGCTCACCTGATGACCACGCTGTGGGGTTTGTGAGCCAAGCGATCTACCTCCTCCATAGAAATCTGGTCCACTTTGTTGTACACCTACAGAACAGAGTAAAAATGGGCAACAGCTTGTTTACTCGGTTGTGCCACTACACCTGCTTTCACTGAAGTTTGAATAGGGCACAACAAATAAACCAAAGAGCACAACTGGTGCAAAACAAGCTTTTGGAAGAATAAGACCCCATTTTAAAAACACAAATGGTATTTTTTGCATTTAGTGTTGAATTTTACTGCCAGTGGCTGAAGAGCACGGAAGTGCCCAGGCGGAGTAGAGACCCGACCGCTGCAGCTCTACAAAGTAAATGTGTCACAAGCTGCATATTCCTGAACCATTTTCAACTGTTTTTGTTTCCCCATCACCATCTAACCAATTTTGCTCCTTCTCTGTGTTTTTGCTAAGCTCTGCCCAAACCCATCAAATGGTCCTTTTTAATTAAGCCAACTTGAACAGTATTGTATTTTGCATTACAGCAGAACTGCAGTATTTACTTGGCTGTCATCCTGATTATGACAAACGCTGTGGCTCACGGTGACTGGCCTCTCTGATCAACTCAAATTATACAGCTTCCTCTGAAACTCAATATGCCAACTGTCTTTCCCACATTAAGCACACAAACCCACACACAGGCTGATGGTGTCAGTTACTCACATACAAACAGGGCATGTAGACTCTGTTCCCGACTATGACATCAATGAACTCGTCGGGGGTGCTGTCCTCCCGGAATAAGACCTCCGCATTAAAGATTTCTCCAGCGGGTCAAGGTCAACATGTGAACTGCAGGGAGGGCCATCAGTGTATCAACTGCAGAAAACTGCAGACAACTGCGCAAGGGAAAGGATACTGTACTCATGCAGAATGAGCTGGACCAGCTTCTCGGAGCAGTGCGTGAGGGGGACCGTTGAGTTGTAGGAGAGTCCACCGCACTTCTTTGGCTGCAGCACAGAGCGTGTGAGTGTATGAGACACCTGCTGCTGTGCTACACACAGCTACTGCGGCCTCTTAGCAACTTGTAAGAACTGGAGCGCCGCCATTGTCTGTCAGTTCCACTCACCTTGAAATAAATGTTAGGTTTTAACTTGTTAAGCCGGATCCCGACGGATTCTAGTTCTCTCTCCAAAAGATCCCTTAAAAACATATAAGGTTAGCAAACAAGTGACAGTGTAACAGAACTACAAAATATAAGAACAAGTGAAAAACTACCATCTGATGAGAAAAATATGGAGGGTGAACTAATTTGACAGACAGATACAAAAGAACTTTATTGCCTCATCTTACTTTAATTAAAGTGCAGGAGGCCAACAAATGGCAATGGAGTGACAGAAGAACGGGCACAAAACTGAAGCAAGTAAATACACAATTATGTGTAAGTGGAAAAAAAGACCACATACATATAGCATAATACTTAATACCGTAATACAAATGGTTACTCAGTGGCATTCAGACTTATAGAGTGCCTTCTGCTGGACAGACACACATGTGAAGCCCACCTTTGGACATCCCCTTTTGTAGCATCTAGCATCATGATGACCACATCTGCTGTTCTGGCTACAGCGATGACCTGCCGTCCTCGGCCCTTTCCTACAGGGGACAAGCACCCCAAGGGGTCAGCAGGATCCACAACACAGTAGCAAAGATAATGCATGTGACAGTCACTCCAAGGAATATGACGTTCAGCTCCACTGTAGCACCTCCCACAAAAACAGTCACTCATACCTTGTGCAGCACCTTCAATGATTCCAGGTAAGTCTAGAAGCTGGATGTTGGCACCTTTGTACTAGAAGTAAACAGAGAGAGAGCATTAAATTATCCATAATCCCCACAGATCGCAGCCCTCCCACAGGACAATCATCTTCCCCAGTTTGACATTAAACTGCAGTTTTTATGTTCCTCTCTTCTGATCCCACTTCTTCATACTAAAGTATACCATTAATGTTAATTATTTGCTTATTTTTGCCCCTAAAAATTAAGTTGTCATTGCCATTTTAATCTTTATATCTCATTGCGGGGTTAACCAAAAACAGTATTGAGCCAGCGAGAGGAAAGGACCGAGTACCTCAATAACCCCCGGGATGCAGGTCAGGGTGGTGAACTCGTAGCATGCCGCCTCACTCTCAGTCGATGTCATGAGACTCAGAAAGGTGGACTAGATGGAAAGGGGATGCAAACAAAGGAACTGACATCAGTGCAAAACCCATGACACACAAGGCATAAAGACTGTCTTATGCAGCAACAAACAGATATATTAGTAAGTGCAGGTTCACCACTCAAGGACACATTTAGGTTCCTGCAAGTGGCATTATTACACAGCCTTCGAAAAAGATCCATGACATGAAACCCAGCAGCTGAGCTGGTGTGCAGTTCGGGCCGTCCTGCGCTGCTCTCCTTAGGTCACGGGCCCGTTTCCACCTCCCGGCTCACCGCCCACCTTGCCGACAGATGGGAAGCCTATGAGCGCCACCCTGGCATCTCCAGACTTCATGACATCAAAGCCCTCCCCTTTGGCTCCGGCTGATTTGGACGGCTCCAGCAGCTGGGCTCTGTACTTGGCCAGTTTAGCTTTCAGCAAGCCCAGGTGGTACTCAGTGGCTACAAGCAAATATATCGAGTCCATTTAATTCTACAAAGCGGTGACAACAGAACCACCAGCCTTAGACAATGCACTGCATTCTGCTCCTGACTGAAAGCAAACAAATGCACACTTTTCAGACCGTTTCTTTACAACTTGGCAGACGCAACGCATTTCTGCAGGTCCTTACCTTTGTTTTTCTGGGTTCGAGAAATTTCCTTCTCGATTTCTGCTATCTTCTCTAAAATCCCCATTTTCAAGAGAACGAGGGCTGTTAAAAAACAGATTCTGAATCAGATTTGGAGGAAACTGACACTTTAGCGCATAACTGCACACAAGTCACTATTTTCAGACCGCTTTACCTGCAACACACGCAACTTGTGAAGATGCAAAACGACACTTTTCTTAGCAGTCGAACTCAGCGGCGCACAAGCGATGACATGTTGAGGCGGAAGTGAGTCCCGCGTGCTAGTCGTCCGGGCGGAAACACGTGATTCCGAAGGACTCGGTCCCTCTTTAAAATGGTGGTTATTAAAGGCGATTGGCGAGAGCTGCATTTTGCGGCAGTTCTGGAGGAAACAGAAGCGTACCCAAGCCGTACATATCAATTCACCGTGGTATACAATGAGAAACGACAGCGACACTCGACGGTTTTGTTTAATCCAATCCCACAATGCATGAACAATCATGGCGGCTTCCAGGGGATCGGACGCCGCCGCGCACCCCAGCGAGTCAATGGGCGTCGGAGGCGTCCCGTTCGCTACTTCTCGAGGCACAAACGTGGGCAGCGCCGAAGGAGGACAGGAGGCGCCGGGCCCGCAGCAGAAGAAGCCGTGCAGGGCTTGTACGGACTTCCGGTCCTGGGTGAAGATGCAACGGGAGCAAAGCAGCGCGCAGCAGGTGGCGAATCGCCAGTAACGGCAACGATGCGGGAGCCTCGGTGACCGCGGCCGCCGTCCGTCCCTTAATCCGCAGGCGCCCGAGATGCGTCGCCTGTGCACTGGATGCACAGTAGCGTAACTGCGGTGTTAGCAAGTGTAACTGCACTGTAACCGTAGACCAACAGTGGTGTAAAAGCGCTGCACCTACGCCCCACAGGTGGGACGTGACCCCGAGGAGCGTGAGCGGCCCCCCGAGTGCCCCCTGGACCGCGAGGAGCTGGGCAGGAGCACTTGGTCCCTCCTCCACACCATGGCTGCCTACTACCCTGAGAAGCCATCGGCACAGCAGCAGCAGGACATGCAGCATTTCATGAGGCTCCTGTCCAGGCTGTTCCCGTGTGAAGAGTGTGCGGCAGACCTGCGCTTCAGGTGAGAATCCCCTCCCTCACGCACACGCACACGCACGCAGTCGTTCTGTTTACCGCTCTCACACCCGCGCACAGCGTCACCCAGAGCCTCCGTATGTTAGGGGACAAGTAATAGAGGCAGCCATGTTGTTTTGCGATTCACGTCGTTTCTCATCCGAAGCTTTGCTCTCACCTTGCACGACGAGACCGCGTTGACTGCGGTGTGTACCTCTGTGTATCTTTGCGGCTTTTAGCAGTGTGTTGACGTATAGTTCACCGTGGACCCTTGACCCCAGGCCCTTCTCGTGTTGCAGGCTGGACTCCGAACGGCCGGATGCGAGCAGCCGCACAAACCTATCTCAGTGGCTGTGTCGCCTGCACAACAGCATCAACACGCGGCTGGGTAAAGCCCAGTTCGACTGCTCGCGGGTGGACGAGCGGTGGCGTGACGGCTGGAAGGACGGCTCCTGCGATTGACCCAGCGGCTGTGCGTGCGTGCGCGCGCCTTTGCGAAGCTCACACCGGATGTTTCTCCGTGAGTGATGGAACGGACACCGTTTCTACATGTGGCCATCTGTAAAGTGAGAAATACGGTAAAGGAAATGTACCTCCATGTGGACATGTTTCAGTTACTTTGCTTTTCCCCTAATTTTGTCAATTTTACCTCATTGATGGGGCTGTTTTTGTAAAATCATACAGTTCAGTTTGTTAGGTTCTATTGACATTAAAGCTCATTTCTCTTCACTTTTGCACATAGTTTTTCATGTTTTAGCACAGTACTCATGACCCCACGCTCCCTCACTCATGCCCCACTATAAACCGCATCGTGGAACTGGACAGCACCCCTTCGTCAGTACAGAGTTAAAGGTGAAATTTCCCATTAGGCATCCAGTCCTGTCTCAAACTGGCTTCTACCCAACATTCTAACTTGTTAGCATTACGCTAAAAGCAACCTACACTGCTGCAGCTGATTCTGACCCTGTGCCTTAACCTCTAACACCCTTTTTTTAATCCCTGTCCCACTTTGTAACCACACCAATCTTGTGCCAGACTTGTATGACCCTTCCTCCAATGCCGCGCACCCGGAGAGTACCCTCCAGGGTCTGCGTGTGAGTCAGGGATGGGCTGTGTTTCACCTCTGGTCGTCCCCCTTCTTGATGCAAGTGTCTGGCCTACGCAAGCTGTGGAAACGCAGGTGATCTCGCCACTGTGGTGATTATTGATGACAGTGAGCGGCGCCCCCTTCTGGCAGTAGTGTTCCACAGCCAAAGGTCTCCTGCAGGTGGTGCTGTCAGCTGCTCTTCGCCATCCCTTCAGCCAACCTCCCCGAGGTCCGTGATGGTGTGGAAGGCAGACAGAGGAAACGTGCAGCTTGCCAGCTCACCCGGGTGTTGCTGCACCACCTGGTGGTGGAAGAAGTGGTCACGGCCAGTAGATGCCTCATAGCATGTTCTGCCAATGAACACCCCCCCCCCCCCAGGTGTATTCAGCAGGTTTTCACTTTTTTCTCCATTCACCAGAGGAGCCACACCCGTGCAACATAAACAGCAGCCGTAAAGAGCTGTTTTATTATGGGTGGGGTGGGCGCTGGGTCACAGCCCAGGCCCAGAGGGTCCGTCAGAAGCATGGTGCTCGTTCCCACAGAAGGATCCAGAAAGACTAAAATCACAGCCCCGCCTCGGCTTGCTCGTACTGGCGAGAGATGAAGAGGGAGTAACGCTTCAAAGTAAAATGTATCTTGACTGAAGAAAATCTCGGTGATGCACGGAGACACACAGAGCTGATCACTGAAACTTCAGAGGAGCTCGCAAGAAAGGGGACAAAGTGACGAAGTGTGTCAAAGTACTGACACACTGCTGCAGTCTCTGTATTCACAGGCTGCATGTTGCCTTCCCGGCATGTCCTCCACCTTCTCCTCCTCCTCATCAAAGTAGCACTCCTGAGCTCCCGATGTGCAGGTTATTGTAATTGGGGCGCTCGTCCGCCTCGCCGAGCCATGCAAGCACAGGCAGAGGTCCAAATACAAATGAAAATACACGATACGTGAAGCAGAGTTAAAGTTAACGGAAGCAGTTATTTGAGCTGGTCTTGAACAGGTTTGCGTTTAGTCTAAAATAAGCCCTGGAGCACGGGAAGGGGATTAAACATGGTGATCACACCTTCGCCAGCCATCAAGCTGCATTTTGTTACTCACGAACACAATCCAGCCGGGCACGATGATGATTGAGGATGAGCTTAACAGTTTACCTCTGCCACAGGTGTGCTCATGGTAAAAGTGAGTCAAGCAGTCCTCCTGTCTGCCCAGGTGTTCTCTGACAGGGCTTTGCCACAGAGTTAAAAGTCGGCCCCTAATCAGGTGGGGTTTGCTTACCTGGGAGCTGTCTGAGCTCTGACAGTCTCTGCTGCAGTCATGGACAATGGCTGTGGGCTCCAGGGAATATTAGTTCTTAATTTATTATTAGTTAATTTATCCCAGACCCGAGTCCCAAGTCCCTTGATTTACCCGTTTATACTGTACGGTAATTCGCAGGGGTACTTCAGCAGGAGGTGGGAGCCCCCATTTGCAGGCAAATAACTCTCTGAGGTGCTTAGGATTCCTGCACCCCAACACTTTGCGGTCTGGTTCTTGAGATGGCCACCCTCAGCCAAGTAGATGCTAACATGCTAATGGTAACGAATGAAGAGCCATGTGTCTGCTCACTGGGAAGACCTGAACAGATGTGAAGTGGTTCTGGGGGCCAGGGGAAAGTTCAGACTTCCAAATTCTGGGCTTAATTGTGTGTTTGGTTTCTCACATCACAAGCGCTCTATCCCTGGATCGAGAGTGATGATTATAGTAAAGAGGCGTCCTTTCCGATCATCTGCGCGTGCTGTTGATCAGCTATGTCTTTGCTTTGGCAGTTTCAGTGATCTCGAATGCTTTGACCGTGTTAGAGACACAGACGTGAGACCAGATTTGCGTCACGGTATTTTATTACCCGACTGTAACTTGTACAAAAGAACCCAGTTAGTTTTTGACACAGCAATGGTTTCTGTGAGATCTGTCAGTGCTTCCAGGGCGTTCAGTTGTCCAGCTACCTCGTCTGTTCGGGAAATGTGGTTCTTGTAAACGGATAAGACAATGGCAGCAGCTGCCGTCTGCATAAAGCAACAGACACGCATGGCTACGGTGGCAGGTTTATCTTTAAACTCCATAGTTTGTGTCTCACTAAAGTGACCTTTGGAGCAGTGTCAGGTCTTGCGTGTCCCAAGAAACCCATGCTATTATCCCATGCACCGGAGCTTTTCAAGAAGTCACATGGAGGTAAAAGAGTTTTCACCGTCCCTGGAAGATTGTGCAGCTTGCAGCAGAGTACAGTGTGCTTGTAAATGAAGTTCAGGATGGTCATCACCTGAGGTTACATCTTGCACTCATATCTGCACTTTCCTTTGAGGAGCAAGTAATACCAGGAACCTTGTAACAGACTCTAGAAGAGTATCAGCAAAATCAAACTGTAAACTACGGATGATTCTCCTACTGCTCAATGCAAAGTTTGGACCTGTCATGGCCGTCAGCCTAGAGGTAGTCTGTTAACTGTGACCACGGATTCCTGCAATAAGATTCACATGAAGGAGGCCATAGCACTATGTCATCACGCAGGATGGAAGACCCTAAAATTGAGGTCTGCCCTAAGTTTCACAAGCAATGTTCTTTTTGAGGCAGCGTCGCTGTATTCGTACTCAGGGTTCTTAAGTGGGGCAGCGTCACTAAGGGGACCCCCAGGGAGCTCTGGCTGTCACCCTGAGCAGTTGGGGGCTTGCGTGTGGCTCTTTGCTGGCGGGAGGGCCTAGCACTCCTGGATCTGACCAGCGGCATATGTACCAGCCTGCTGGATGACCCAGGCCGAAGACTCCCCATCAGTACCTGAGTCACTCCGCCTCGAGACCAAAGAACCGCAGGCGGCCTTCTGTAGGACAGCTGACCCGTTGGACTGTCACGATGACATCGACGTTGCTTGGTGTGCACTGGAGGTTTGGCCATGCGGCAGTACCTGTCCTGCTTGTTGGTCCGGGTCCTGCTGTACACGTGTCTCCAATCTTCTGCTCCTACGCAAATAGCTTTAGCCTGAGATCTGCCAGGAAGCCGATGCTGCAATGAAAGAGGCACCACGGACAGCTATTACAGTCTGCACTAATGCCTGGATTCATGTACGAGCACTACTGTGGGCAACAGAAGCAAGAGTTTGTCACATGAACGTGCCCTTCTACTTATTTAGCCTTTATAGCTAATAAAATAGTTTAGGTGGACCCATACCTTCTCTCCACCACCATAAGGTTTTTGTGATGCCTGCTTCAGCTTGAGTTGAATCTCACTGTAAATCCCCACTGTGGTTTGCTGGTTCTCAGCTGCTACGTTCCTTTGGTGCTTCTTTCTTGGAAGTGGCTGTAGTTTTGACTGGGCTACTTTGGACTTGATGCCTAACTCATCGCAGGTTCCATTACCCAGGGAATAAAGCCTTGGTTCTATTCCATTGATGTCATTGCACTCAAAGAACTCCTCTGATGTTGTGGAGATGTCTGAACTATCCCCAGGAGAAAATTCTTCCCAGCCGTCTTCCTCCATCATAGTTAGTTCCTGCTTGTTTTCTTCACCATTTCCATCTGGACACTTCTGGCCCGCAGTTTCTGTTTGCCGCTTACCTGACAGCGGGGTGGAGGAGGACAGAGCATCAGAAGCCGCAGCATCTTCTGTGTATGTAGCAGTGTCTGAATCTGAGGCCTGACTCAGACTGTCGGGCAGGCCTGGCTGGGTGTCAAGTTCTTTGTCTGACTCTTTCACAACGGACACCTCAGGTGACTCTTTAGCATTGCCTGGGTTTAATACCAGATGAATTGTTCTGGGTTTCGGTACTGGTGGGCATTTTGTCTTTTCTTGTCTTGGGGTTTGATCGGAGTGGCTCCTTTGTTCCCAAGGCTTAACTTTGCTTTCTTCTTTAGCAAGGCCCTCTTTTTGGGGCTGTACAATTTCAGGTTCTTCTGTGACTCGAGAATGTGTTTTGTCCGAAGGTGGTAGACCCCTCGGTGGTTCATCCGGGTGGTCTTGTGGTGGAGAATGTGCGCTTCCCAAGTATCGAGTAACTTGACCATGCATTTGATCCACGGGTTGTTCTTTGCTCATTGGTTTATGCTGGAATCCCTGTGGTTGGGGCTGCAATAGCTCCGGCTCTAGGGGTGCTACAGGAAATGTCTGGTCAGGAGGTTGTGCTTCTTGATACTGTGCAGGTGGAGAACATATTTGACTCAGAGTTTGTGCTTCGGGTTCTGTCGAAGGTGGCGCATATGTCAGATGAACAGGTGGTGCTTCCGGTTCCTTAGTGCATGAACGGGCGTGATTCGAAACCTGCACTTTGCTCCTTGCCTCATCCAGCGGCTCGTGGGGTCTGTCCTGTGAATCCTTTAGTATCCTGGAAGCCTGAGGTGAAGAGGATAGATTTCTTGAGAGCTTTGGCCTTGTACAAGCCTTCTCAGGAAGTGGCTCCACAGGCAACACAAAGGGATCTTTGAACCGAATGGGCTGGGAAGTTTCAAACAGCTCAGATCGCATGAGGTGAACCTGCATGGGCTTGCTGGAATCGCGGATATTGATGAACCCAATAATATCGCTGGGAGGGTCAGGCTCAGGCCAGGTGGGCAGATAAGGGATCATGTTGATCCGTTCCAGATGCAGAAGCCCGGGGTGAACTGGAGGAAGTTCCAACTTCTCTCTTAGTGGCCGCAATACTTTTGCCACGGGATTTTTATCCTCACCATTCTTCTCTAAGGACATTTTGCTGCTGTTGTCCACAGCGTTGCCTGTGACTAGGGAGTATTTGGGGTTGATGAGTCTGCGGGCCATGATAGCTGACAGTACGGGCACTGGGGTGGGGACGGAGACTTTCTCTGGTTCTGGGGCCTCGTCCAAATCGATGTCACTCAGACTCACAGCCTCAGACACCAGGTACAGTTCTTGGAACTGCTTGTCAAAAGTCTCTGCTGCTTGGCCCGTGACCACGGTGATGAGGTTTCGATCCAGTCTTGAGGCCATCCACGTGAAGCTGAAATGCATCGCAGGTAGAGAATCACTTGTGCCTTGCCACATTTCAGCTGCATGTACAAACAACTGCTAACATATACAAATGGATCAAGCATGCACCCGTACGTACCCGTACGACCCAGACACTGCCCTGTCGCCGTCCACAAGCATGAACCTTTGGCCCAAGGATCCAAATACCTTCCTTGCTGAGCGGGTGTAGAATTCCATCCCCCTGGTGCAGCGTACCCGAAGGTTCTGGTGAAGCAAATAAGACATAACCCAAAGTCAGTCCCGTCCAGACCCTCTAACCTTCTGGCTGTTGCAGCTTTGCAGCTAGAGGGTGGCTTTTTTTTTTTTTTTTTATCCTAGCTGAAGAGCTCAACTTTCCTCTGTGCTCTGACAATTTATCTTTCGATCCTCTGAATGTGGAGCATCAAAAAAAGAAAACGAGCCCTAGTGTTGCTAAAGAAGTCCAGCATTTAAAAAAAAAAAAAAAAATTCCTCTACACCCTACCCCTTTTTGACAGATTTAGCAGTTGGTGAAATTGGTCTGTTCGGGTATAAGTCTGTGAGATTTTTCCCACGTGTGGATGTGATAAAGAGTGGACAGCTTGAAAGTTCAACACTACACGCAGGCGATGCATGCCAAGTCGATTTTGCACTATGCTTATCTAAGCAGAAACGTGGTCTGTTTGTGATTCTGTTCATTGCAACCAGAAGGGTCAAGTCGAGGAGCATTTCAAAGTCTTGAAAAGTCTGCTCCTTTATGAACACAACATCTGGGCCATCTGCACAAGAACATGCTATCGTGAAAGAGGGAAAACAAGCGTGTCCTGACATGGAAAGGGTGTGGAATTAACATATAGACCCACCCTGATCATCCAAAGCCACAGAGTGAGAAGCAAGAAAATATAACACCAAAGTCAGATCTTTGTAGCTGCGAAGCTTCAAACCACAGTTTGCCCTGAAACCAGAGTGCCGTGTGAAAGCCTTGCATTTCCCAAGCAGAGGAGTTAGCAAGGCGAAAGTGAAGACTCCCTGCGGATGCAGTTTAGCATCGCTAGCAACCCAGGATGTGACCACCCCATGTCTGGGCCCATCTAACTGGGTGTTCCAGAAGGTCTCCAGGTTAATTTACCATGATATTCTGTTGTGATTTGGTAAAACAACAGGGCAGCTCGGTACACCCGTGGCACACCCACATCGTACGTACAGCCCGCAGCCTCCTTTCAGTTAGATGCCTCTCTCTCTCCTGGCTCCCTGTTGAGAGCTTGATGGCTCCAAGGGCTCATGGGAGGGGAGGAGAGGAGAGGAAACAAAGACTGACTGACTGACTGAGTCTCATCCTCAGTTGCTGGTATCTTCTAGTTTGGTTTCTTAGTGAAGCGGTTTGTTTGCCACTCAGTTTTGCACTGTTGGCTGTTGACAGAACCCAGCCTATTATGACCGCATGTTTGGGCTGCATGTTTGATCGTACTGAAGTCCAAAGTTTTAGAGCTTATCGCTCACTGTGTTTTGCAACCTCTTGTTCTCAACAACCAAGGGGAACGTTGCCATGTTCAGACCTCCACACACAGATCTTTGCAGCGTATCGGGCGCAACCACGTTAGCCCAGTGCTTATCCTCCATCACTATGAACGCATCAGTGGGGTATCAGACAGGGACATCTGCTGTCGCCGGGCTCCCTCCTCAGAGCTGGGGGTAATCTGCACGCCCGGTAACTCCTTCAGAAGACATCTTTGTTTGCCCCGTAGGGATGCCAGCGATACCTTAGTCACTGATAATGCCCTGCAAACCCTTCGTGCTTCATCAAGATGTGTGCAGCCAAGGCTGGCAGCTACAGCAGAGGCGTATCAGGTTTCCTCTCCCACCTTATCTGCAGGGCAGGAATGTCAGGCATGTGCAGTAGTGGCTATTGCTCCCTGGTGGGCTGCAGTGATCTTTGAGGAACCACAGAATGGGGCAGATGGCTGTCTTGGACAGCTGGCTGCCAGCTGCCTGCGAATCATCGTCTCCTCAGGCAGAAACAGAAGAGAAACATGTGGCCCTTTGAGAGTGTAAAGCACCCATTTGGGCTTTGAAGCGAGAAAACACAAGCCGGTGTATTTTGAGCCCTCTGAGGAAAGGTGGCGACATGCCTTTAGGTGTCCTTTGTGCATCCTGGCTCTTCTGCACATGTTCAGAAAGTGCGGCACTCCGGTGGCCTCCAGTACAATGTAAACGGCCACCTTCCGCCTAAAACCGGCGTTCAGCAGGTCGGTGAAAATGTCCACGTCAGTGAAGAGGTCCATGGCCACTGCGATGACCTGTTGGAGGAACCAGAGACTGGGGTCAAGATGCCGGTGGACTGAAGTGGTTCAAATGGTCTGTGACTGCATGCCGTTAACTGTTCATATGGCGTGTATACTCCTCCTTTTTCAAGCAACAGTGCTTAATACAGCTCATTGTTGTTGCTTTTGAACAGTTTATGCATGTTTAATGCTCCTGGCAAGCTTTACTTCTCTCACAAAGGCCCCTGAGGCTGCTTCATCAATATCTGCAGCTCAGCTCGCCAGTTTTCACTGCATCGGTTCAAGGTAAGGACCTCGACCAAAGGGACTACAGCTGGAGTAGCACCTCAAACCCTGGCCTTTGGACTAAAACATATTTATGTCTACTGTGTAGTAAGAAGGTGCATTACGCGTCCTGTATTACCGCTGTTGCTGCATGCATCATTATTCCGTTTTGTAGCTGACAGGCGACCAGCCTTCGTACTTTTTGCACCCTTTTATTCAGATGGACGTTTTCCCGAAGGTCGGGGTTTTGTTTATTTTTGCAGAACGGGACTTCAGCAAGTGTTTTTTTTTTTTTTTTTGCAATTGCAGCACAGCAACGGCAGTTATTGTCTGCATGAACCCCGGGCCAAACATCCTAACTTAGAGTCATGTGGATGCACGTCAGCTGGTGTTTGCGGCATCACAGCAAAGCGGACAGGCTGTGCACTGTGGCCTCCGTACCAGGCTGCCGAGTTTGTCAGCCGCTTGTTGTTTAAACTCGAGCTCCGTTTCGTTCTGAAACTCGTATCTTCACACATTTACTTGGGTTTGTTTCCCTGATGCTTCCTTTTCCAAGGAGTCACGCAGTACTGAGTTTGTACTCGGGTGCTTACAGCGATTTAACCATTTACTGTACGCAGCTGAGTCTTTTTCACTTAATTGTTTTAGGACAAATAGCACCTGGAAGGACATTGCTGCACGAGTGGGAATTCGACCGTAGATCGCAAAGCAGCAGCTTTGACCGCTGAGCCACGTGCTGGCCGCCATTCGCATACGTATGTGTCTCTGCATACTTGTCAGGTTGTCGGAAAAGTGTTTACGATTGTTAAGGGTTTTAACAGAGGAAACATTAGAAGAATAAGAGAAAGAAATGGTTCTGTCGTCACACAATTGGACAAAAACAATGAATAAAATGCGAGCACCACATGGACTACACCTGGCAGTGGGTCAGTAGGCCAGTGTACCTTCTGCGCCTGTGTGATGGTTTTCCTCACCACCTCTTTGATGTGTGCCTGTCCCTCCATGGGCGGCTGCGTGAACACGTTGACACGAGTGACTCCCCGATACGAGACGCCGTACGGCCAGCCCATGTCCAAGTCCGGCACGGATCTGTCCGAGCGCTCGGGCCAGTACTGCAGGGAGAGTGCTGCAGGCTCGTCCCCGCCGCCCTCATTCTCAGAACCCGGGCTGTAGACCTCGGCGTTGGCCTCCAGGCGCTCCAGCTCCAGGTCCGACAAGAACGGCCGGATGTTCTGTGCCTGGATGAAGTTGATGAATGCATCTCGACCGCCCTGGATGAGGGCTTCCAGGGCTAACCTCTGGTCCTCGCTGTAGAAGAACTCAGGTTTGGACTCGTTGATCCTCCAGTTCACATTGTTGTCCTTCAGACACTGGATCTGGGACAGCGCCATAGTAGGTGGGGTCTCCGATGGTGAACCAAGGGCTGGTAGAAACCCCTCCTCGTCCAAGCAGTTCCAGATTCAGCCAAGATGTCTACGTGTGTGCTCTGTCGATCTGCAGTGCTGTCATGTTTAGAATGCAGGCTGAAGACATGGAGGGGTACAGCCTAGGCGCAGGTATGACCCACCGTCCTGCCCCACTCAGTGAACTGTGCCTTTTGTCCCCTCCACGTGAACAAAAAGTGATTTGTAATCCTCCTTCAGCCCAGCTTTCTGTTTCCCAGCTGCAGTTTTGTTCCAAAGAGAAAAGAGCGAAACCTCAAGGAAGTGTCATCTTTCCAGATGGCAAGATGTTCAGCAGCAACTTTTGGAGCCACCGAGGCTGAAACAGAGCGGCGAGGACGGGAAGGGACAGGCGAGGACAGCAGCAGCTGCGGGAAACTGTGCTGAGCATGCAGTGGTGACGGAGCCCAGGGAGGCGGCCCGTCTGTGGACGTTCTCCCCTCCCCTCTGTCTGAGGGTGTGTACAGCGCGAGCGTGGGCAGCGTGTGCGTCGCGGTCTGCTAACAGGCAGAAAACGGGGCGAAACAGAAAGGAAGAAAGAATCCGCAAAGATGCAGAGTTTCACTTCCACAGCAGGAAATGTGCGGTCGTTTTTGAAGAACACAAGAACAGGCCAGGCTTTGTTGCTGGGCCGGGGCAGAAAAGCGATGGACACCAGGGTGACTAAGCAGCCGCTTCCTCTTCCCACATGCAGGAATCCACCCGCTCCTGCCCACAGCTTTCAGACAAATTTAAAGGACCTAAACCATCTGTGAGTGCCCTAGACAACAACTTAAAAATCATGAATGTAAGCATTTTTCCTGAAAGACAGTCCAGCTGTGAAGGCATTTGGCGAAAAGTTTCTAAGCAGATCCACAATAACTTATTGCAAGTAATCCGAATCGTATTTCATTGTCTATACGGGCACAAACCTTCCCCGGTTGAACCTTTGTTAAATGCACGGTGAATGCAAGGCGTTTCTTTTTCTAATCGTGTGCTCTGGTTCCCCTTCATGTTTTCCCCTCTACAACGGAAAAGTACCACATACTTGGAAAAATGTTGTTTAATAAAAACATATATATTTTTTTTTAACATAAATGAAGTTGAACTTATAGTTGAAAATGATTCTGTACATAAGCCTATATGAGTGGCCCTTTAAGTTTAAACTTGTTTGTTGTTTCAGCTTGTTTTTCTTTTCAGTGTTTATGCCCAGTTTTGGCATTTTGGAAACATCTGTCCCACCTCCTTTAATAATAATGAACACACGTTTTTCCCTTGGGCGCTTCTGTGAAAAATGTCACGAGTTTCATAGATCGTGTGTTTCTCACACACTGGGCCAGGTTCTACTGGCTGGAGGTGCCTGCTGTGGCTCCTTTGATCTCTCCTGCGCATGCGTGCACGCACACACACACACACGCGCACACACACACACAAACAAACATGCTGCTTGCTGCGCTCGCAGCGCAGGAAGCATCCCATACGGACTTGCAGACAGACCCCCCCGGGGTGGCTAGAGGTCACACGCAGAGGCTCTATGATTTCATCATCGGGGGCCATGTATGTGCACATTCAGTTCCTCGGATTCTTCAGAGAAAAAGCGTGAATGCAGGGGCGTTGCATCCCACACGAGGAAAGTTGCTTGTTGACATCACCCTTCACCTCCAGCATTAAAGTGGGGACCGCAGGTTCAGTGCAGCCGCATCGGTGTCGTCGTAGTCCTGCTGCGAATACACACCTTTCTATTGCCTTGCAGTTCACCAGTTGTGGACCTACAGGGCACAAAAGCACCTTGAATGGACATTAACAGTGTTGCAGGTGCGTGATGAGGGCACCTGGGGTGCTGCTCAGTATTTACAGCGTCCAGTTTTAACCGCAATGCTCCCGTGTGGTCAGTAGCCTGTATGCAGCCAAAGAGAACCCCGGCTCAGCTGTAGACGCTTACGGGGCAAGGAAGCTCCTCAGGATCCCGCTCCTTCTCGCAAACACCATCGAGGGTCTCGGAAGAGGGCGTGTCGCACCGCGAGTTAAAGAGCATTACTTCACAGGTGCGGTGTGACAGGCCGTCGTCCGCGTAAACTTCATAGAACAGCGCCGGTGTCCGTTCACAGCCCGCACATCCAACGCTCGTGCAACAAGCACACCTGCTGCTCAGCAGCACTCTTTTCTTCAAGCAGCCTTATACACAGCACTGTCAATTGAATGTTTTGACATTGGAATGTACTGTTTTTATTCACGAAACGCTTTTATTTAAATTGTAAGACTTTTATGTCGATGCATTCACAACAGACCCACATAAAAGTCAAGGCCTGTGCGATCCTCGGCAGGACTTGTTTTGTGATCAGTCCATCTACATAAAGTCAGACTCGGAGGATCTCGTCCACAGAATAAAACTGCAGCACAGCAGCCATTGACACAGTATTAGTTCATGTAGAAAAGCCTCCTTCGGTGTACATTTGCTCAGTCTCATCCAACGAAAAATCAAAAAATCAGCCGGATGGGCTCCAGACCGCTGGGACCGGAGCAGAGGCAAGTGGTTCCCGAGACCGGATGGACAGATGCAGGAATAAACACAGTGCGTCAAAACGACTGGTTGTCAGCACTACGTGCACTGAGGTTTAGGGTCACTGGACTTGGTCAGGACTGTGCTCAGGGTCACCACAGCAACAGTGTGGTAACCATGGCAGCAGAGCACCATGATTCAGGGCCCCAGATGTGGACATACATGCAGATGCTCCCTGCAGGCAAGGTCTGCGAAGGCACGCTCAGTCGCAGGCTATGATAAACGTGTGCGCAGTTCTCTGTTCTCACTGTGATCTGCACACCGTGTTTCGTGTTCAGGAGCGCTCCAGCTCCTCGCAGGGGCTCCATGTGTTGCCCCTCAGAGGGAGCCGTTTCTTGGCCCAGTGGGGCCAGGTCGCAATCATGTCAAATGGGTGAGCTGCAGCAGCTGCCAGAGATGATGCTGCGGGGTTTGTTGTAGTGTAGCGCCATTGTGAGGCGTGGACTCACGGGCGGATGGGGTAAACGTACTCGGTGGGGAAGCAGCCTACATGCCCATGGCAGCGACCTTTCTACCACTGTGGGTTGGAGCGGTCTATCGGGTCGATGACATCGCCACGGAGGAAGTGGAAGTGGGGGGCGTGCGGGTCACTGAAGTTGTGTAGTGCCTGGGCGTGCCTTGGCTTCTGGGGGACAGGCAGAGAGAACCAGGTGAGGCTCAATGACTCCATGGTCCCACTGACCGTATCACAATTCAGTTAGAAAACTCCTGAGTCTGTTGGCCATACAGCTGTTTACTCTCCAAACTCATGATCCTTTTTTACCACACTGCTATTCATTTTAAAAAGCTATGGCCCTATTGACCACAGATCTTACATTGCCTTGGCCAGTCAGACATCTTCAGTATGTCAGGCACTGTGGCACCTTAACTTCTTTGTCAGAAATTCTGCTTTTATTGGCTATAAAACTGTTGCCGACGGTGATTCGGTTTGCCTGCAAATTGTTCTGATCCGTCGGCAGGTTTAATGTGGACCACTGTGCAGTTTTGTTGTGCAGCTTCAAGAAGGAAACATCACAAGCGCAAGCCACGGTCCGAGGCGGCGGCGGGGACATCAGCCACATACGAGCCGAGCTGCCACAGGGCTTCTGTATCTCTCCCCGTCCAGAGACCGCTGTCATCCGAATGGTAACAAAAATTCATGAAAATACAAACAAGCGCTTTGCTGCGTCATCGGGGTGCCGCATTTTTGCAGGCTTCATTTAATCGAATTCAGAACGCACGCATTTGCAGCCTAGGTTGCTTCTTGCCAGCTGACTACACAGCTGCAGAGAGGAATTCACCCCAAAGATGGCTCATGATGTTCGTGAAAAACACAAATTTATCTTTACAAATATATGTAATATATGCTTAATTTAGTAATACTCAGCATGAGAACTGGGGAGGCACGGTGACACGGTAGGTAGCTCTGGTGCCTCACAGCTCCTGGGATGTAGACTGAGACATGGATTCGTGTCTGGTTTGGTCTGGTGGCATTTGCATCGTCTCCACATGCGATTCTGGGCTTCTGCTCACAGTCCAAAACCGTGTTTCCCGTGGGTTGGTTGCTCTTGCTCAAAAGACTGTGTCTATAGCGTGTGTTGTCATGTGACGGACTGACGTCCCATGCAGGGTGAACGTCGTTTTACGCCTGCTGCTTCCAGGGTGGACTGTGGGACCATTGCGACCCTGCACTCAGCAAGGGGTTTTCGGTGCCTACTGGATGGATGCATTAAGGGAACAATTCTGGCGTGTTTTCCCTGACGGCAAATGGCTGTGAGAAACAGGTCCACAATAATATACGGTACCCAGTCGGCTACCCAGTCTGATCACCCCAAACTTTCCAGCACTGACTCTCCATGTGGCCAGAGGTGCCACTTGCTGAGTCCAGCTGTTGGGAAGGAGACTGTTTCCTGGCATTAATGGAGCTGTGAGCAGCTGGGTGAGATTCCCACCCCAGCAATGCGTTCGCTGTCCCACAGGTAAACCACACTGTCCTTGGCGATGCTGTTGGTTCTGTAGAACTCCACTAGTTTGTTGAGGGAGCTGAAGATGTCCTCCCACACATAGTACTGCCCACCGGCACCCCGCAGGACCTTGAAGTGCTGCACGTGGTCGCCGTAGCTGGAAGGGCGAAGCAGAGAGTGGGACAAGCGTCAGACCCCCCCGGTGCCTGGTACAAGTGGGGAAAAGACCCAGCACACCAATGTCATGACTGCAACTGGACCGTGCCGGAATATGGAAGGCGTACGCGAAACTGACAGCAGGGAGCCAAGTGTTTGAGGATCTCAATGCAATGGGAAAAATAAGCGCAGGCTGCCGCACTGAAGCGGGGAGGCCTCAGGGCAAAGGTAACAGTCGCTCCCAATTGGTTGCACTCTTCAGCTCTTTCCCGTGTCCCGCAGGAACCACTGATACCCACTAATCTGGAGGATTTGACCCAGGAAGCTCCGCACTCTCCCACCCAAAGCAGAAGTTGTGCCTTCCCAGGTCGACTGAGCCACTGTAGCTGTAGGAGGAGGAGCCCAGACTGCGACTAAGCTCCCCAAGACTTGGCACTCACGCATGGATTAGGTGCTACAACGTCAGGGCGGTGTTGTTAAAACCACTGGGTGACTGAAGGCTGGGATTAGCAACACAAAAAGTCACTCTGAGGTACAAGGAAGAGGACGGCAGCACAAAGAAAACAGCAGTAATCCTTTCCAAGAGCACCTGACGTATTACGAAAAAAAGCATCCCAACTGTTAGCTGCGGCTTTACAGCTCTACGGAGCCCCAGCTCAGTTGGTCTCCTCTGATTGTTGGCCTGAAGGCAGTCACGTGACACCCTCCCTCCATCTGGCCCTTCAGGAGGGGCTACACGTGTTTTGGGCCACCGGTTTACTTGGGCCTTGCCCGACTCAACCCTGTGTCACGCTGCGAAAGGCGTTAGACTTGTCTGTCGACGATCAGCTTGGTTTTGGCCCGGCTTCAAGGTCTGAAAAATTAATTTCTCCACCGTTTGAGGACTGCGGAAGTTCACACTCAAATTCCCTAAAAAAGGCGGCTGCAGCAGAGACCGATGGTGTGAGAAGCCAGGAAGGGCCCCGACCTCCGAGCCCAAGTCAGTACACCAACGATGTGGCTCGCAAACCAGTTCCCGCAGGGAAAGCCCAGACAGGAAGCCTGGACTTCACGTAAGTTATTGTACTGAGCTACCAGATTAAAAATGTTACTTTGATATTTAGAAAATTAAAGCACCTTTTCACGGCAGCAGACTTCTCGAATAGCGTCTTGAAAAGAGGTTTTAAAGCTAATCGGAGGTGCCTGGTTTTGGCTGGATAGCACAACCTATGTTTAGTCCTTTAGCACTTCTAAATCCTGCAACTTTAGGTCCACAAAACGTGTTTAGCTCTTTCCATAAATTAGACAGCTCAGTGTTTTATTTGGTTCAAAAAACATTTCAAATAATTTTCTGTGCCGACAATTCCAGTGCCCCAGGAAATCAGGTTGGTCACAGAGGGCATCGTGTCGCCACCTGCTGGAGAGCGCTATGTTCACACCTGCAGGAGCTGACAGCACGCTGGGGCTGTCAGCATGACAAAAATAACAAAAATGGCCAGATAAGCGCTGAGAGTGTGTCTTTACACACTGCTGCTGCTGCTGCTGCAGCTGCTAATTTCACAGCTTCCTCTTGTCAAAGTTTCCATGAAGTTTCCACTGGTTCAGTCGGTGGCTGACCATTGAAAAGATCCGATTTCAAAGGCACGGCACACTGGTTTGAAACAAATAGAATTAAAGCCTAAAATAGCTGCCTCTGACATGTGCGCTTGTCTCTGAAATACTTTTTCCTGTCAAAAGCAGCACACTTGTACGCTGGAACAGCAGTGATGTTCGGAAGATGAAGACCACCGTCCCTGGTGAAGAGCGGGGATCCAGCACGCTTGAGCTGTGGTTTGGTTACTGGGTGCTCCATCAGAAATAAGATGGCTCGCGTTCTAACACTGCCGTTCATTAACCCGAATGGTGACAGTAGCAAGAAGACAACAATCGTCTGGTGGTTCCTGTGGGCCCATTACCCTCATTCCCAATTTTGTTTCACTTTTGAAACAAATTTCTGTTTCTGCTTTGAACCAAGAGAGCTAAGTAAGTCATTGTGTTGCTGATGTTAGCCCTTAAGCAGGTGTTCAATGTGTTTAGCACAACATTAAACCTCACAAGCACATCACTGCTGTTTAAGCTGAGCTTTTATTCAACTTTATATTTATTTATAAACCCTAACCCTTTTTTTAAAGGCAGTCTTAAAGGGACCGAAATGGCCAAAATGCGTCTGTTGAATGCTTATATTAACAAGAATGTGTATAAGGTGGTTGTTCTGACGCACAGGGTCCCCTCTGGGCCCTGGCACACGGGAGGAAGCCATGTGTCACACCGAAACGAACCGGCGGCCCTTCCCAGGGCGGCCGGTGCGGGGCCGGACACACCCGGTCGGAAACCGGGAAGGTCGGCTCCTCGTGCCAACAAAGCCCCCATCCGCCCGCAAAAACACGCTGCACTTAACCCTCTGAAAGCAGTCATGAGGTTTACCACATGCAGCCAAGGGGAAAACAGCGTTCACTGGCCCTGCGTGAGCACAGTTTGACCAGGTTTGAGGCTACAGTGGCTACAGCCAATAGGAAACCTGATTTGAATTAACGGTCCTTAATCCAGACTAACTGATGACAGACAATCGGCGCCAGAGCAGAGGGGCCTGGAATCCAGAGCCAGCACTGAGCTATTTTAGCACTGCTGACCATTACTGACCATGACACTGATGCTAATGAGCGGTTCAAAAGCCACCGGAAAACTTCAGCTTTAATCTCTGTCATCCTCTAAAAATGATCAAATGCGATGCTACAAGTGGTAAGGACAAACGACAGAACGTTAGCGGTGTTTAACCAGCCTGCTGAGAAAGCAGAAGACATTTTTGTCTTACAGTCTTAGAAAATGGTCTGGACTGCACCTCTATCATGCTTTCGCTCTCTCTCTCTCTCTCTCTCTCTCTCTCTCTCACACACACACACACACAGAGTTTATCATCACCAGTGTACAACAAGAATAATAAAATAAGGACAGAATGGGGTCTTTGCCTCTGGTGAGGGGTCCCCAGGTGTGTTGTGTACCTGTGGCCACTCACCTGACAGATATGGAGAACTCCCCGGGGGTGCTCTCGCTCTCCCTTACCAGGAAGGCCCCGCACCGCTGCATGTGCAGCCATTCCTCTGCCATCAGCCTGGAGATGCGTCCCATGAACCACCTGTGCACAGGATTGCATCATACAGTAACACACCTGCGTGCCCCCCTCCTTCTACTCACCTGGCTGATTCCTTTCATCCACAGGGCTCTGCCGTTAGCTTAGTACAAAATAGCCCGCTGTGCACAGCTTCTGCAGAACCCCTCCTGGGATTCAGTACTGCAACCTTTTGGTTTCTAGATCCTTAACGGCTACATCAGTCCCAGGAGGCTGAGCATGACGTACTTACGGGTGTGGCCTCACGTTGATGTAGTTTTTAGGCACATAGCCCTTCTTTCCCATGAGCTCAGCAGTGAACCAGTTGGGGTCGTCCTCCATGTTTAAGATCTGCCACAACAAGGACAGCCCGTTACGAGCCTGGGTTGTGCCTTGCCACTACAGTCGCAGAAGAACCCTGGTACAAAACAGTGCCACCCGTCTGACCCCCGCAAGCCACAAGTGGGTCTCACCTTCAGCACATCGCCCTGCTGGAAGCTGAGCTCATCGCTGTCAGTGGCCTGAAAAGTGTAGAGTGCCAGGGCTTCCATCCTCCAGCAAGTCAGGTTTGCGGGGCAGGCAGGGTCGTCCTGGAGGGACCGAGGGCACAGCAATGCGGTGAAGTGAGAGGCAGCGAGGAACCTGCTTTTGAGCTGTTGAGATGAGTCGACTTTGCGTTAGATGCGGCATCAGCGTGAGTGACACTGAGAGAGAGAGAGAGAGAGAGAGAGAGGAAGAGTCGGGGGGGGGGGTGAGTTAGAGAGGGAGGGGGTGCAGTTCCTGTCTGTGTGTTTTTCACACAAGGAGCTGCTCTGAGAGGTAGGAAGCCAGAGCAGCACAAGCAGCAAACACGTAAAATTTTTCTCCTTTGGATCTGGACTCCTATCTCAGTGCCCTGTTGTAGCCACAAGCTCATTGTAAGGCTTGGAAATTGCTATTATTGTTAGAACTGTTATGAGCCGTACACAAATGCTAGCCTTCCATGAACAATGGTGAGGAATATCTCCCATGGCGAATAGATGAGCACTTCTTCTCAGTAGTGTGTCCCATGTTTGGAATATGAAGGAAATATTTGGAAAAGTGAGATAGAAGCAACAGTGATGGCCAGTTGAGAGGGTCTCTACGGCCTCCTGCTCAGCATCCAGGTGTTTAATAATTCACAAGAACATATCCATCCGAGCCTTTGCAGGACGTGCTGTTGGTGTTTGTGAAATAGCGTTAAACTGCAGTGATGGTGGGTAGCTTGTGTCTCCGGTCCCAAGAAAATCCTTGTGGATGTGCTGTTCAAATGATGGTCTTTGTGCTGTAACACAGAGGCGAGATGTGGCCCCGGTCTCAAAACCGGTGAGGCCCCTTATCACGGTCAGCATTCATGTCTTTGTTTTCTTTACGTACCTTTGAACAGTCATGGAGCAACTTATTGGAAACCTTGAAAGGTGATGGATGAGCCTGGGTGGTGGCTGATGGCCTCGGATGATGGACTTGCTGTGCTTGCTGCAGAACTAACCACACTTGCACTGCTTGGAAGTGTATAACTGTAGACTAAGTACCATAAAGAGACAGCTGATTAAAGCATGTGGTGACTCTGAGGTTGGAGAGAGGGGGCGCAGGTGCTGAGCTTCACTTAGTTGTGTGCTTGTTATGGATGTGAAAGGCATCATGGGCCACACATCAAATGTCAGTAGAAAAGTGCCCCCCAGCCGTGCAGCTCAATACAAGGACTTTGTACTGCCACTCTGTGCCACAAGACAGAGCCTGCGATGCTTTTCCCACCATGGTGGTGCTGCCATGGTTTTTGGTGCTGTGCCTTCATGCCTGCACCCTACTGTGAAAGAGGAAGTCAGTACAATGGGATATACTGTATTTTCATCACTCTTTGGAATATTCATCAGCCAGCAACTTGCTTTGACCTAAGGGGGGCGTCACTGCCCCAGGGGAGGGTACAGCACACATGCAGCCCCCCTGCTGACAGAGGGTGTCTGTGGCTGACTGACCTCAGTGACAGGAAGTGACCTCACCACTTATTGCAGGCTTGTTGTTAGACACTTTACCTTCTGAGCATGTCAACAATTTGGACAGGAAGCATGACATCCGCTAGAAGGAGGTGCACTTTTAGAGTGACTGTCACCTCCTCGCAGATGGCTTTTCCAGGGAAAGATGTGCTTCCTGGCAAGGAAGGTGCAGGAAACACATCCTGACTGGGTAAATCAGGGTAAGTCATTGTGGAGTTGAGTAACAGACAAATAGCAGAGATGCTGAAGATAAACAAAGCTGTAAGCACCCATGAGTGGTGCAACTGCTGGAGGTGAGTGATAGGCGTGGGAGCAGGAAGTGTGACTGATTCTTTGGAATTCTGCGGCCGGAAAACACGGGACGGTGCCCCCCGCCTGGACTCACGGGTGTGTGAAGCAGAGCACATATTTCTGCAATGAATGGGTTTGTGTCTTGTGTTGGCTCACTGTTTCACTGCAGTGTCTGGCACGACATTCCCACTTCACTGCTGTGGCTGCAGCCTTCTGCTCTGGTCTCTGCAGGTTCTGTGCTCAGCTGAGTTCTTTTCTACGCTGAGAAAACTATAAACCCACAGGACAGTTGGGAAAAGTTGTGAAAAACAGGCAGCCGGTATGTGAAGTACAGAAATATTGACCCTCTGGCGCGCGTGCGGCCACACCGAGTCTGCTGACACCTTTAGCTGTGTGTTGGGTTAGAGGTGAGTGTTGAGGAGGACTGAGGAGCAGCAGGAAGTTTGGGTTCACAGCAGAGGATGGTAAGGGTGTTGGCGAGAAGCTGTAGACCACCATGGCTCCTCAGACCACAAACTGAAGTTCTTCTTGGCTTTTGCTGCCCTCCAGAGGTCAGTCTGGAGGATGCTTCACCTCCCGTGACAGCGGTCAAAAGAGTTTATTTGTCACTTACATGGTCACTGAGTATACCATGTAGTGAAATGTGCTTGTGGTGACATCTATTCTTGTATTTCTTCATCACGTTACGCTGCAGAACGGAGGGGGATGGGAGAGTGCCAGTGTGTTTCTCACACAGTGTGTCACCCCCACCTTTCTTCTTCCAGGCTGTGCCTGGAGACAGTCCACACAGTGGGGGTATTTCCTGCCATTGTGCTGTGACACATGATTCAGCAGCAAGGCAGGCCCCTGTCTATCAGGAGCGTGTGTGCGTGTGTTTGCTCACCACCCCAACCTTTCAGCTGCAACAAGGGGCTCCCAGGTAACTGTTGTATTCCTTACCACGTGGAAGGGCTTAACGCATGAAACTCAACATGAGAGGGAACTCACACTCACCTGCGGCACAATCGCACACATGCACATCTCTGGCTACGCACCCTCTCGCTCTCTTGCCTCCTCCCGTGCAGCAAGCATGTCAAGATAAAGTTTTTATGCCAAGATAGTTTATTGGTTTAGCTGATACTTTTCTCCAAAAGATCCCATGCTACTAATGCACTGCTTACACTAATACACTTATATAGAAGGGTATTTTCTTACTGTATCATAGCAGGAGGTGGGTTTTCAACCTCAGCGCAGCGGTAACCAGTGTGCCATCTACTGGCCCTGTATGTAATAACAATCGAGCATGTTTATTATGGTCGTTCTCGGGTTACTTAAACAAGGCACAAATTCAGTAGTTTTTGCAAAAGCGGTTTGCCGTTAATGGCTCCGCTAGTGTATTTTCTCTAGACGTTTATGTTTCTTTAGACATGTGTTAAAACAAGGTTTAATATTTGGGATTTCACGGATCAGCTGCTTTTACCGTTAACATCCGAGGCCACGGTCTGCGTCAACAGGGCTTCCAGATTCTGTGCTGTCTGATGACCAATGTGTGCCGGTGTCACATTCGCTGGACTGGCGCTGCTGCCTGGGCCTGGGTGAACCGCGCCGTCCTCGGTACTTTGCATTTTATTCTGCACTCTCCCGTCTCAGTCTGTGTCCCCATCAAGTTTCACGTGCAGCTCCAGGCGTAAATAAATGATAGAAATAAGCACTGGAAGATTTGTTCCTTCTGCATCTTGGCTGTCCACCGGCAATGCGTAAGTGGAACAAATCACAGCTGCAGGGAAACCTGGGGGGCCACAGTTAAACTGGTCTCAGGTGTGAGGCCTGACTTCTGCGAGACGAGTACAAGAAGTTCGTCTTCCGAACAGAGGGGAACCTCTGTCGGACCTGAGCGTCTGCCAGCGTATGTTCTCATGTTAGAACGTGCTGGAAAGCGGAAAGCAGGACTCCTTGTCATCCCTGCTTTCACACCCAGGTGCGTGTTTTCACGCCGAGGAATGTGGCCTGGCCACAGTGGGATGGGCTCCTCAAGGCGTGTTCGGTGGACACACACTCGGCTCCAGCTCCTTCTCCTTCTCCACATACACACACGGGGCTGTGGCGGTGACAGGTGGGAGGAAAAGTTCAAAGATTCAAAGAGATTTATTTGTCACATACATGGTAACCAGGTATGCCATACAGTGAAATGCGCTTTCAGCTCATCTGAGTGCAGCGAGACAGGTGAGGATGCAGGAGATGTGAGCAGAACCCATTCTGTGTGCAGCAAGCGGAGCTGGGAACAGAGGTTTAAGCATTTATCACTTTACTTGAACCCATGCTAGACAGACATATAATAATAACGTTAGGATAAAACAGACAAAGCGATGCGCTGCGGTCTGCGACGCCGCAATCTCGATGGGCGGGACGCTCTGGGTTGCGCCGTAACTGCGTCCCAGGCGCACGAGCCCGAACGCCATGTTGGGGCGCGGGGGCGCTCACGCACTGCATGACGTGCACGGGTACGCGTGCGTATACGTGCGCGCGGCCGGGCGCAACAAGCTCGTCTGAGCACCCCCACCCCCGCCCTCGAGCGCGCGCAGAAGACTTCTCGGTGGCACGCGCGGCGGCGGCGGCTCGCGGGCTACAGCCCGGAAAGGAGCGCGAACGGTGGGTTCCCCTCGGCTTTTCCGCCGTGTTGCTCGTTTCGCGCGGGGCTGCAGCGCTAGGACACGGGCGCCGTCACCCGCCCGCAGC
Source organism: Heterotis niloticus (assembly GCA_018136845.1). Classification (NCBI taxonomy): domain Eukaryota; kingdom Metazoa; phylum Chordata; class Actinopteri; order Osteoglossiformes; family Osteoglossidae; genus Heterotis; species Heterotis niloticus. Next base: position 31,679,307 of record CM030897.1, read on the forward strand.
CGCCTGGGCTCCCCGGCGGAGGGACGGTCTTTCCCGGGCAGTTAAGGGCTGAGACGCCCGGACCGCCGTGCTCAAACTGGCCGTAGGAGGCGCTCCGCTGCCCGCTTGTCAAACTTTTGTTGGGCCGCTTGTGCGCGGCGCGGCTGCGACTCAGACAGGATCGCTCCGGCCCGAAGTTACTCGACATTTCCCGCTCGGTATGAACGTTAACGCTATTAATTTTGTCTAAGATATGATTTCTGCCTCGTTTGAGTAGTGTTTAATACAACTGTTTTGGCGTCTAGCTCGTTAGCTGCTACCGCTGTGCGGCTAGTAGCCGTTAGCTAGGGAGTGACGCTCCATCGACGCCGATGCAGGCTCGTGGGTTTTGAAAGTTACTTATCGTGGGCTGAAAACTGGCAAAACGAATAAAAGTGTTTGCAAGGGTCTTATTTTGCGCGAAGAAGTCGCGGGGAGGCTGTGGAACAGGTAAACAAACGGCTGTGTGCGGAGCCGCTCCCGTGGACGTGGGTCGGAACCCGGCGGAGAAACGGCCCGTAGGTGACGGGTGAAGGAAACTTGGACCGTGGAGCTAGTGGGAGCTGTGAAATGGGATGGATTTGAGGGCTTGCTGGAGCCCTGATGAAAGCCTATCTCCCTTCATGCCCTGCTCGTTGTTACTGGAATAGTACTGGACTCAGCCCGGTTTCGTGGTTAGTATCTTCTACTGCCGTTTGTCACCGCTCTCCTGAGCTGGGGGTTCACATCCCGTACACAAAACAGGAAAGCGATTCACATAATGTGAGATGCGGAGGCGTGGGGGCCACCCTTGTAAGTCACAGAACCGGCTGGGTGACCCAGACAAGGCAGAGCAGGTTGTGTCGCATGGCGTGTCAACTGTTGCTCACCCGTGGCCACGATGAACCTTAAAGGATGGGCTGGTACGTTTACGGTGCCTGTCTGCGAACGGGGAAGCGTTGCTCCGAGAGGATTTGCCGTCCTGCGAGGAGAGTATCGATCCTGACCCCATGAGCGCTCTGGATACCACCTGGCAAACGTATGGGAGAGGAGCAGGGTGCTTCTGTCGCCAGCCCTGGTGTCAAGTCAAAAAAGTCAAGAGTTTATTTGTCACATACATGGTTACTGAGTGTACCGTGTAGTGAAATGTGCTCTGATTCAATAGGATAGGAGACTGTGCAGAAAAATTTACGAGTGAAACAAACAACCAAACACCAAGAAGACAAGAAACAAACAGCAAATAGATAAATAAGTAAATAAATAAAGCTTAAGGTGCACTGGAAGGACAGTGACAGTGAGGGGAGCGGTCAGAGGATATCGTAGACCCTGGTTTTTGAGGATTGTGATGGCATGTCCGGGTTCAGAAGTCTTGCGGCCTGTGAATAGAAGCTCCTCCAGGAGCAGTGATGCATTGTGGGGTCTTGTCCCACTTTGTTGTCTTGGGTCATAGCAGTACAATGTGGCTCCAGCTAATTCCAAGGAAGAAATAACTCTTTTGAAGTGGGAGCACTAAATTATGGCTTAATTTACTGGTTGGATGAAGTGAGCTTGTCGTAAAGTGGTTGGTTGGTTGGGGCCACCTTTCCTTGGCCCATACAGTTTGAATACTCTTTGAAATATGTAGTTCTGTAATGTTGACTTTGTCAGAAAGGAAGTTGCTTCAATTTCAGTGTATGTAAAGATGTTCCAGAAAACTGGGATGCTCCACTTGCTGACCTCTGCTCATGATAAATTCTTCCTTCATTTTGGTGGTTTCAAGCTGTCACCTACACTACGCTCCGTAAAATGCGTTTAGTTGGAAGTGCCGATGTCCCATGTTTTGGTTTAGAAATTGCCTCATTAGTCTATGCTAGGTCTGGTTGCATAATGGAGAACAGTCATTTTTAGCACAAAAAATGGGCGTGCTGTTTGCCAGCTGCAAACCCATAGGACTGATTCGATGCGTGTGCCAAAGGTTACAGGTATCTGCTCTTCACCACACGTTGGCCAAAGGCAGAAAAGCCATAGAAGATAGCAGGTTTCTGGAAGATCTCCCACATGTTCCTTTGAGTTTTGTTGGAGGTGACCTGCCTCTTGCAAGGGAAGTGTGTGTGAGAGAGATTTTGACTTGAAATCACTTAACTGCTGTGTTGAGCGAGCAACGTCAGCACAGGCTGTAGACATCCTACAACTCAATAGTCCAAGAGTGTAGCATGCTATGTGTTCACACATCTATGTCTGGGTTTGGCTTCACGGAGGGACCTCCAGGTCACACAGCAAATCTCACAGACATTTTTTGTGGAAATGAACTAAACCTTTGCATTAACAGTAAATAAAAGAGATTTGCTAAATGGGGCAATTCAGAAACTGACTGGAGCCACACAGTCCTTGGTTAACACCGAGCACTGATGTGGTAAATGTTTGCTCCAGTGCTGTTGACCAGCAAGACCAGAATTTCAGTACATCACAAACAGCACACTGTTTTTAGTCATTTAAAGTTCGTCACATTTAGGATAATGTGAAGCCTCAGGGTATTTGGGAAGTATGAATTAACTGACACTGAGTTTTCCAACAGTTTGAACATTAATTTCTATAGGGTGTGATTTGAAATCAAAGCTCTACTACTGCAATGTAAAATGACTGCTCAACTGTGACAGTATTTTTAGTGTAATTGAAATATGAAAATTCTTGTGGTGTAATGGGCTGTAGGTGTCTTTGCTCTTTTAATACTGTCAAAAGAGTTTATTTGTCACGTACATGATTACTGAGTATGTGCATGTTTAGGGGGGATACTTGTATCACTCTGTGACCATTTTGCTCATTACACAGAAAAAGCTGCGTTTTTCACCAGTGTTTCATGGTGAGCACACTTGTCCAGGAGGCGTGTGCATGTTCAGGCCAATTCCTACAGATTGGGCTCTACAACTCTGCAATGTTGGATGTGCTCCTGCGGGAGGGGGATCCACACACTGTGTGTGTGTGTGTGTGTGTGTGTGTGTGTGTGTGTGTGTGTGTGTGTGTGTGTGGGGTGGGGTGGGGTGGGGTGGGGGGCGCTGCCACCGGTGCAGAGTTCCCCCTCTTCCTGCGTGAAGGGGCCTGAATGGGTGATTAAGGCAGCAGATGTTTCATTAAAGCTCTAAGGTATTCATGCGTATGCAGGCCCCAGCTGGCGGGGGCGGGAGTGCTTGCCGGTCTCTCTGCCACACAGGAGTCACATTTCAGTGCCTTTTAATGAATTTAAAGCCTGTGCCAAGTTGTTTTGTTGGACCCCTGTCCCCCTCCGCTGCAGCTATGCTATCAGAACAGGAAGTGTATTCTCCCGGGGGTCTGCTCAGCCCAGGAAGTCTGGCCCGGTGTGGGTGTGCAGGAGCACTGGAACTATTCACATTGAGTGGCAGTTGTTCAAGCACCTCATCTTCACAGCAGTAGGTCACAGGTTCATGTCTTTGCAAGTGTCCCAGCCAATAAACAGGCGTAACCAAAACAAACACTGAAAGGAGCAGAGAAGTGAGAGGGGGGCCAATCGATGAACCCGTGCGCAGTGCACGTATCAGGTGGCAGTATGCATTTCTTGAGGAAACTGGTTTGGTTTGGGCAGGAAAGGATGCGAATGTAGGAATGCAGGATGACCTTTGATCTTTCACTAAGCTGTGTCAGCTTCCTGCTGAAGTGTGGGAGGAAATGGTCAGCACAAGCTGAAACAAATGGTTTGCAGGGTGTGAGAGGAATGAACAGGTTGTACAAACAGCAGTGTTATGTCATACTGATGAAGCAGTGGTACTTTTTGGGAACAGGAGAAAGCATGTAATCTCCAGTACTGAGCATTGTGAAGTCATTACACCAGAATGTGTTCATAACATTTGCACGCTTCTGGGGGAAATGAGTGACTGCAAGCATTACGCACATTTCTAGGTGGCGTTACGTGAGTGATTGGTCTCTGACACTGCTCAGTAGCTGAGTAAAACAGTGTAGCTTCTCAGTACTGTATTGAGGTGATACCGGAGCAGTGACATGGGAATGGAGGAGCTAGAGCCTTTATGATACTCTGTCTCATCACTCAAAAGAGCTCCACACCGCGCACAGGCCAGATTCTTCCTCTGTCCCAATTAGGCAGACACAATGGGCAGTGGCACCATGGTGGAGGTTGTGAAATGCCAGGCTGTGAGACTGGTAGCCAGCCCCCCCCGTCTTCCAGAGGGGTGTGTGTTTGTATGCGTGTATGAGCACCCATTAACGCTATTCTGCTCTTCTCTTTCAGGTAATGGAGCGATCCTGTTCACCCACCTGCGTGTCTGTGTGGAAATGGTTTTAACCGCCACTTGTCTTTAGGCCTCGAAAGTGCAGCGAAGAACAACAGAATCTTCAGTGTGACGCCACGTGGATTAACGACAGAATTCCGATTGTGTATTTTTTTCCTTCATAAAACATTCAAAACTTTGTGACTTGTGAGCACCGCTGCCAGCTGCAACCATGCCGAGCTCCACGATCCGACGGCAGATGAAGAACGTGGTGAACAACTACTCAGATGCAGAAAAGAAGGTGCGTGAAGCGACCTCCAATGACCCCTGGGGGCCATCTAGCTCGCTGATGTCAGAGATTGCTGACTTGACCTACAACGTGGTGGCATTCTCAGAGATCATGAGCATGATCTGGAAACGGCTCAACGACCATGGCAAGAACTGGCGCCATGTGTACAAGGCGCTCACGCTGCTCGATTACCTGATCAAGACGGGTTCGGAGCGTGTGGCGCTGCAGTGCCGTGAGAATATCTTTGCAATCCAGACACTGAAGGACTTCCAGTACATGGACCGCGATGGCAAGGACCAGGGCATCAACGTGCGGGAGAAGTCGAAACAGCTGGTGGCACTGCTTAAGGATGATGAGCGACTGAAGGGCGAACGCTCGCAAGCGCTCAAGACAAAGGAACGCATGGCACAGGTGGCCACTAGTGCCGGTAACAGCGGACATGTGAGTTTTGGGCGTGGATCCAGCCAGCCCAACTTGTCCACCAGCTACTCGGAGGAGTATGGCCGGTCCGAGGGCTCCCCTGCTTCCTACCACGGCTGTGAGTGAACCTTCACATATGGGAGAGGTTTGGGTGGCTTGGTGGGCTCTGAACAGCTGGTTTGAAATCAGAGCCGACTGAGATGTGTTGTGATGTGTAGAAGGCTCGCAGACCTCAATCGCAAGATTCTAAAATGGTTGCTATTGTGTGTGCGTGCATGTGTATATACTTTTTAATAGCACGGTGAAATCAGGTAAAGCCTGTTTGTGCTGATTTCCTGCTGGAGTTTGCCACAGATTAACCCTTTCGTCATTAGGAATGTCTGCTTGACCACTTCAGCAGCCGTGAAGAGCAGCCTTCTCCCTTCTGGTTGAGCAAGCAAAGTGCACTTCCTCTACCCCACCCCCCCTTCAGCCTTACTCTATGCTGGAATGCGACATTCCTGAAGTCCCAGCAGCTGTGCCTCAGGGATACATCTTACTAGGGTTGAAGGGAGGAAGTAGGCTGGGGCCTCGACGTATTGTCGCCCCCCCCCCCCAAGTGTGCGCGCACGTATATACTACATATGCTCCCCAAGGAGATGTGACACAGTTATATAGGACCTTGAGAAAAGGTGCTGTTGATCACATTGTTGAATAGGGTGAACTCTGAAGTGTGCTGCCTTGTTCCTCTGAAGACCACCACTACAGGTCACCATCTCATGTAGGTGTTAAATGGCTGAGTGCAACAAGGGGCACATGGATGTTACATGTCTTGGGGTGGGGGTGGTCTTGTAAACTTGGCTATTGCTAAATATGCTGAGTCATGGAGGACAGGAGGTGCAGGGCAAATGGTAGCTGGGTAGAGCTGAGGTGTTTGTGCAGAAATTGTTCACATTCCACAGCGCACTTCCTGTTGTGTGAGGGAAGGCCACGTGTCTTTTTGAACTTGCGCTTAGATAAGTTATGTAGCAGAACTAGTGGCTGGCAGCTCCTGCTTGGCATCTCTTTCTGGTCTTCAGGCACCACCTTGAAAAGTCACAGCATCTCAGCTTCTTGTTCGGGGGGGGCACTTCTCAGAAGCTAGGCTAAAACTTTGGAGGGTTATTTTTACAAACTTGGACGATTTAATGTGTTCTCTTTGCAGTTTAGCACAAACAACTGGCAGTCGGTGGCTCTTGCCACATGGTGTCTTTATGACTGGGCCGTTCGTCATCGCTCATTGCATGTCATCGTCGCTGAGGACGCAAACAACAAAGCACTTAGTCACCTTTTCCACGCAGCAGCCGTTTCCAGCCGCAAGTGGAAGAGGTGACGGCTGCACCGCCTGCGATGTTTATATTGAAGATGTGGTCCCAGCTGACTTGTGTCACATGAGGATGCGATGGTGTTGCACTTGCGCAACATTACTGGAAACGGGGTTGCTGTGTATGGCGATACTTTTGGCGGTAAAACACACCTGATCCTGCTAGAGCTTTTCTGTGCTCTCTGTGGGGAAGAACAGAAACTGACCCCATGTCAGTGTGAACCCTTAGCTTTAATCAGCTGTAATTTGGTTCCTCATGGATGAAGGTAAGCAGAGCTGCCTTTGGGGCTCTCAGCCAGGTCCACCTCACATGTCACTGGACCATGTGTGGAGGGTAGTTGGAGCCTCTGTTAATTATTGTATAGGTGAAAGAATCCAGACCCCCTCATTTTTTCCTTGGTTCTTTAAGGGAGCCTGGTGCACTTGTTGTTTTTGACCACAGTTTTACCTGATGGTAAGCATACTGTCTGTTTCCTGGTGTATTTAAAGACCAAATGTGTGAATAGGTTGTTTTCAACTGTTCTTTGGGAGTTTTTTTGTAGATTAAAGGGGTCTGCCCTAAAAATGTCATACATCACTTTGTGTCTTCTATCTGAAGATGGAAAAGCTACAGTGGGCCAGCGGGGAGAGCAATACAACTCTGTTTGGAATGCGAATTGATAGTGCTTGAGGCTCATCTGACCTCTGCTAGCTGTCTATATTGCTGCGCTGCAGTCAAATACATGGCTTTGTTTCAACAAACCTGTTTCCCGCAGGGTCAAATGTTCACACAGCTGTTTTCCATGCGTGATTTTTTTAATTGTATTTTCTTACCTGAACTCTTCATCTTGTTGGTTGTTTGACTGCGTGCAGACACCCCCCCCCCCCCCCCCCGCTAACGCATCTTGGTTGCTTGCAGCCACGAGTCCCAATGCCTCTTCGGAGCTGGAGCAGGCCCGACCCCAGACAAGTGGCGAGGAGGAGTTGCAGTTGCAACTGGCCCTGGCCATGAGCCGTGAGGCTGCCGAACAGGTACGGTGTGCATATGCCTCTCTGATATCTCATTGGCCAAGCACAGTGCTGTCTCAACGTGCAGTAAAAGCAATGGCCTTCTTTCAGTGGGCTAACCTATGTACAAATTCCTAGTGTTTAAGATTGTCCAGTTTCATTGTACTGGCAGACATCAGCAGCTATTTGCTTTTCAGTTGTTTTTACTGTCCACACCCAGAGGATAGCTGCTTTCTTCTGGTGTTTCCTTGATCAGGGCAAGCCAGCACAAGCTGTTGTTTCTTATTCCTCAGGATAGTGCAGGAAGGTAATGGGGCCTCTCCTCTTGCTCTTTGCTTTAAACATTGGTCCGTACGCTTGTTCAATAAAAAGAGGAGGAGAGGGCAAAACGTACTGTTTATAATGGGACACAAATCTCAGTTCTGCTGTAGACAGAATAAAATGTGAGTAGACTACGCAGGGTACTTCCTGACCAGTGACACTATTGCAAGCCATTTTTGGGCTGTAGCACGTGGCCAACTCCTTAACTGCCTTGTCACTCGCTGACCTCACTGCAGGAGGAAAGGATGAGGCGTGGTGACGACCTCCGTCTCCAGATGGCACTAGAGGAGAGCCGCAAGGACTCTACTACAGCAAAGTCTGCCAAGAAGAAGAAGGAGGTGGGTCTAGCATGGGGGAGGGGACTCTTTCCCCCTCCATACAATGGCAGCCTTTTTTGAGCTCCTGGTTTTTATATCTGCAAACAGCCTCACGGGAACTGAGTAGTTCATTTTCACCCGAGTTTGCTGTACACGTTTACTGACAAGTCTGTGGTTGGGCTGCCCCTTCTGCTGCTGAGATGACTTTAAGTTGAGTTTGCAGGGTCTTTCTGATTGCAACAAAAGCTCTCAAAGGATCTTCTATTCCAATCTGCAGAAGTAATGGTATCTGAGGGGAAGCTTGTCACTTTTGTTTGTTGTGCAGCAACCCCAGTCTTCCTTGATGGAGTTGATGGACATCGTGCCCGAAGCCTCCTCTTCTACGCAGTCCACAGACCCCTGGGGAGGTGTGTCTACAGCAGCCAACTCAGACCCCTGGCAGTCCTACAGTGAGGCCTTCCTCTTTGTTTCTCTTGCGTCCTGATGCTTCTCATTTCCGTCTCACAGTGCTCAATTTTCATCTCATGACTGGAAATGAGGACTTTAAACTGCTCTTCATTTGTGCCACATCACTTTCCTGACTCACAGCCCTTTTAATATACTGTAGCCAGACTCTTTGCGTGGGAGAGCACACAGTTGCAGTCTTGATAACATCGGTATTCTGAAGATCAGCAGAACTTGAACTGCTATGTTGATGTGATTATAAGAAATTACTAGCCTAATTTAACCAGTGAATTTGTTGAGGGAATCTGGTTGATGCCTAGCGGAATGCAGTGATGGGGAGAGAAGCTTTCGGTTGAACTTCAGAGCAGTGCCCCTCTTGTGCAGTTTGGACTGTAATGCTCTCCTTCCTGTTTTTTTTTTTACTCAACACTTGGTAAAGTGTAGCAGCTAAATGTGCTTGCAGAAGAATGCTATTGTCAGTGTTACACTAGCTATCAAGCTTTGTGTGGTGATGGGTGGGTGTCCTGTCCCCAGGCATCCAGTGACAGCCTTCATACCTCGGGTATACAGCCAGACCAGTTGCGCAACATTCCAGCACGTACCAAACACGCACGGTGTCCAGGAGAGTCTTGCAGCCATGCACAGAATTGTATCTATGTCCTCTGTGTACATCTTCCATGTTACAATGGGAGGTACCCTGGGTTTTATTGGGCTCTGTATTGTGGTTAGGACCTTCTGTGGGACTTTGCTAATCTTGCAGGCTGAATACCGAAAACTAAACTGCTGGGTGGTTTTATGACCAGACAGTATCCATATATAAAGTCATCTGCTAACTGCTGCATTTCGCTCACTGCGTCACGTGAAGCAGGCAGACGAATCAACATTGTTCTTGGCTTAAGTACCAGCTGGATGTAGCTCTTGGTCTGTATGGAAGACACTTGTGACTCCAGCTCTGTCTTGTTTCTCTTATTTTTCTTAGGCACAGCCTCAAAGTCAGCTGTTGCTCTGGATCCATGGGCCCCATCAACTGGCTCAGCATCAGCCACACCAATTAGGAATCCTGACCCCTGGGGGACCTCGACCACTTCTGCAGCTGCTTCTGCTTCGGCTGTAGACCCCTGGGCACCAGCCTCTGCCCGGACCAAGATCTCCAAAGCAGGTGAGTAGAAAAGTCACAATCCCCACGCCTGTAACTGTGCTCCATGCCTCTGCAGAAGGTGTTTCCACTGTGGGGGTGCAGAGCTTTACACCCAGCCTAAAGCTCCTTTGCAGTCTCGATGATAAGCCAAACAGGTGGCTGCCACACAAGTGCAGTCAAGTCCCTGTGTTGCATCTGGATATGTATTAATAAATAGCCAATGAACTCACCCAAAGATCCCATGTTTGTACCCCTGCAGGCAGCTTTGACCCCTTCAGCACCCTCAATGGTACATCCAAGGAGGACCTGTCAGACTTTGACAGCCTTCGCTCCTCTTCCAGCATGACAGGTAGGGTCAGGGGAAGGTGTCGTGTAATGCCGATTCGGTCACACTCGGCACATCGTACTTACCTGGCCCGGGTACCTTACTTAACAGGAGACACCCGGGGAAGCGCCAGCCTGCTGCAGCGGCCGGACATCTCCACAAGCCCAGACCTGTTTGAACCATTGCCCGGCACAGCATCTCGCAAGACCCCGGAGTCTTTTCTGGGCCCCAATGCAGCTCTTGTGAACCTGGACTCACTGGTCAGCAAGCCTGCGCAGCCGCCAGCTGTCTCGAACCCCTTCCTTTCATCTGGTACGTCCCGCCCGGGCTGTGTGTAACATCTGTGACAATGGCCGCGTTTGTTTATGTTGTCTGCTGTGTGCGCGTCTCTCCTGCAGGCACGGCCCCTCCACCCCCAGCTCAGGTGAACCCGTTCCAGGTGAACCAGCCCCAGCCACCCACCCTCAATCAGATGAGAGTGAGCCCCATGATGGGAATAGGTACCCCAGCCTTTGGGGGCCTGCCCCAGATGGGGTCTGAGCCCTTGCCACTCTCCTCCATGGTGCATGGCGTGAGTGCAGTGGCACCCACAGCCCGTGCAGTTGCTAGCGTGGGCATGCCAGTGGGAATGAGTGGCCAGCCCTCATTGTCCATGCCCCAGCCGCTGATGAGCACAGTGCTGCCTCCGTCTGGAGCTGGAGGCACCCAAGGCCCTGCCACCACTACCAACCCCTTCCTGTTGTGAGACCCCGCCCTTGTCTGTTTGACAGACAGCTCGGGCCACACGCATCATGGACAGTGTATTCCTTGTGCTGTTGTAACACTCTTTGGACCTCAGCCTGCCGGGAGGAGCTCTCTGGCCTTTCCAAGGGAAGAATCCGGCTGCAATTGGATCTTTGTTCCCAAATCAGCTGCAGTGACTTGTCTCCTGTGTCTCAGAGGCGTGATTATTACCCTGTCTGTTAAAGTGTGTAGTAGCTCTTGGAAAGACAGCCTAGTATTCATGGGGGTACCAAATTTCCCTTGACCGCTTCAACATTAATCTGAGGCACGGACACGTAGCACTTGTGCTCGGTTTTATTATGTTAGTCTACTAAAGTGATGTATTTACTAATGCTAACCTTTTTGAACCGGTAACCGAAATGCTGTACGCCGGCAAACATGCGCACCGTGTGTTTCCACTACGCATATGTAGACGCAGATTAGAGAACTTGGCCGGTTTACGTCATATTTTGATGTTCTAAGCAGGGATTTTGCACATGCTTGAGTGTTTTGTTTTTAGTTTCTGACTGTTGGTTCACCATTAGCCCTTAGCTCAAATGAAACGGTGATCAAGACGCTGAGTGGATCAAGGAGCTGTCTGGACCCTTCAAAGGGCCACTGTTCATCTGCGTGGGTTACAGTTTTTCTTTCTTTTTTTTTTTTTTTCCTCTTTAAGTTTGGTTGTGAGAGAACAGTGGGTTGTAGGGTGGTTGTTTTGAGTTCATTAGTTGCCCAGCGCACTCTGAAATGGTCCTCAGAATAGTGACTGGCTTCAGATTTGACCTCTCTAATCCATCTTAGCGGGGCCTGTTGGACTCCCAAGCTTTGCGTCATGCCAGCAGTCTAAAACGTGAGTGTTGAGTGGGTCCTGTGTTCTTCGCATGTAGCATATGAGTGGATTGCTGGGGGACAAAGGGAAATGGTGGGGGCAGCTGAGAGAAAGGGGAGCCACCCTCCACTCAGCCCAATCATCGTGGCACTGTGACGTTTAAGGGCTCGATGCCTGCGAAAACCTTGCCTTAGGAGCAGTCGCTGCCAGCGGGCGCATGGGACCTCCAGACCTTTCGGACTGGTGCAGTTTCTGGGCTCTTAGTTTTAAACACCTTTTTTAAACTCCGTTTTGATAAAACGCAAAGGGATACACGCTTCCTTGTGAGCGGGAATCCTAAACAACGTGCATCACCTCCTTGTTGGACGAGAGGGCGAGCCTTGCCCCCTCTGAGGTGGCACAAGCACAGCTGCTGAAAGACACTTAACCAAAGTTACATTTCTGGCAATTTGTTACAAGAGCAGCATCTGTAATATTTGACTTGATACTGATTTGTAGATAGCTATTTTGTAACTTGTCCTAGGCCCCGTGATTGGTTTCCTTTGCCATCACTGCCAACCTGTCTTGTTTTGTCGCGGTCTCCCCACTAGCGCCCCCTGCTGGAACTGTGGTGTAGTGCAGTCCAGTCCTTGTGCAGCTCCATAGCGAAGTGGATGTGATTGCGATTGTAGACGACTAGCTTACCTACTCAGGAGGACAGCTTTAAGCTATCTTTGTACACTTTGGTCTGGTAGATGTGATGGGCTCTTCATCCCTGCAGGTGAGTATGATATAAATATGCAAAAGTGAAACAGACATACATGGAGCATCTAGCTCTGTCATGGTGTCTTTCCTGTGACTCTTCTAATGTTTTACCTCTCCTGCCTTCCGTGGTGCGTTAACCGTGCTGGACTAACATTGTGACAGTCTCTTTTGCCACGTCCTTGTGTCTGTTTTGTATTACTGGGAGCAGGCTGCTTTCAATCATCACTATGTGCTCAACTTGTTTGGCATTATAACTGTATAATATAATTTATCATCATTTGTACTGTTGTAACTTGTGTGTAGTGGTCGTGCAGGCAGGTTACGAGTCCTGTCGTGTTTTGATGCCATCTGAACAGCAGCAAGTGACTCGGACCTGTAGCCACAGCCGTAAAAATAAACGGTGTCCTCTGAGCTGGTGCAGAGAGATGGGGTGTCGCTCTTGTGAGGCTGCAGCCCCTGCTGCCAGAAGATGAGCGGGAAAACGCTGCATGAGAAAAGCTCGTTCTTTTATTAAAGGCAGCAGCGTACAGCCAAAGGTCACGAGGGGAATGCCGGGTCAGGACTGTGGGAGTCTGTGGTGTCGTAGCCCAGCTTCTTCATGTCCTTGGTGAGGATGTTGAAGGAGACGGTGACGGTTCCCTGAGAGCGCACCCGGGTCACTGGTGGAACAAGAAGGAGTGTGTAAACTGTGACTGTTTAAAGCATCAACTTCGACATTTAATTTAAGAAAAGCGTGCGATGCTTGACCACACTAGCTTCAGTCTTTTTGTGTGCTTTCCAGCACTGAAATGGCTGAGCGTTGCATCTCTTTCTCTTGCCCCCGGGGGGGGGGGGGAGGCATGTGGCTTCCCCGCATGCACAGAGGCGGGGGACGTTACCTTCCCTCCCTTCCCCCTGTGCCACCACCTTGGCGTCTGTGAACTCCGGTCTCCGCCCCATGAACCAGCTGTGGATGAAGGAGCACACAGATGCTGTTGGGCTGCTGAAAGGACTCGCGGTTCTCATGTTACAAACTGCTGAAAAGAAAATGGTTTAAAATCTTGTTGGCCCCTGGTTTTGTTTAAACTGCCATGGGCAGGACAACATGTTTACCTGGTGATCTTCTGCAGCTTGGAAGTGGACTCTGGAACAAACATAGGGATGATTCTCGTGTGCCTGGAACGAGACCCAATGTGTCTTTCATGTTGTATTGAGTACAAAATGCACGTTAGAGACGGGGTCGTGCTAGTACACCCCCGCTGCCATGTGGGACGGCGGCAACGTTCACCTGCCAGGGCTGAGGGGCACATGCACGGCTCCGTATCCTCGAACCACGTCATTCCCGAAGGCGTCGGGGCCGTACACGCTCAGCACGATCTGAGGCCCTGGGCCGTGACCAAAGAGACGGGGTCACCAGTGTGGACGGACCTACGGCCAAGCCCGACAACGTATGGCTGTGCGCAGGTGAGACATGGTTGACTGAACAGGGTGGGCAGTGTACTTTACTGCATGATTCTAGACAGTTTTGATGCACCAGCTAACATGGGGTGGGGGGGCAGGATGCTCACAGCCAAATGGGTTTGTGCTCTTGAAGGTGATTTCCAAGGGGAAGTTCCACACCAGCCCAGGCAGGGTCCTGTGGCCGGGGGAGGAGATCTGGGAGATGCCTTCTTCAAGACCCTGTAGGTACAACAAGGTTCGCCCAGGTCACTTCCACTGCCCCCGAGTAAGACAATAAATACGCAACAGGAAACTCGGGAGGCCAGAGGCCGACCTTTAGGACGACACGAGTGCGAATTGGCGTCCCACGAACACCAACCGTGGTGACTTTCGGCTGCTCCCATGAACACCACAGAGCCTAAAACGCCACTACGCTTGGACTCACCGAGGTGGGGGCCCAGTCGTCTCCGAACACGAACGAGTATTTGCAGTAAAGGTCGTCAAACTCCGGAAACTGAAACGTCAAGAATATATTAACATTAAACATTATTGCGTGTTAAGATAGTGGACGGAGCCCCGGTCCCGCTAAACAAACAATATAAGCAGCCGCGTAAAACGCCCCAAAAGACATGGAGCAAACGGAATTCTGCCTTTTGCGGCTGTTTTCGCACATAAGACGGTGATACTCACATGCGCGCCTTCTACTTGACCGTTTATCGTAAGAAGAAACACGGCCGGGTTTTGTGCCATTGCGAATTGCTTACGAAATAATTAAGTGGCCAAAATAACTCTGTTGCTTTTTTTAAATAATAATAAAATATATATATAGTATTAAAGCCGTGTAACGCAGCTTGGAAACAGAGCTACACACAATTGCTAGCAACTTCCGGCGTCTCTGTACGGTTCCCCTTCGGGCCCATACAGAACGCCGCGAAAAAGCGTTTCGAGGCAACACTTCCAGCAGATGGCGGTAGCGCTGCCGAGCGCCTTTTAGCAGTTTGCTTATTTTGTGCGTTTTTATTTGTTGGCTCTCACAAAAATGTACTTTGACACGCGTTAACAGCGGCGCCGGTCTCAGCTGCTTTGGGCAGGGAGAGTGAGCAGCTGAGGGAAGAACATTCTGGAAGTCAAAACAATCAGCGACGTGTTGCACTGGCGCGGGAGCCTTTGCGAACTCCACCTCTCCTCCGGGCCGAGGCGGTGTGGCTGCCTTCCCTTTGGGGACCACCTATACCTACAGCTGTCCAAACAGGACCCAAATGATATGCAGCACAGGAGCACCACCCCCGGTTTGTCAGCAGCTGACCGGCGACCATCAATCGGCCGCGGTCCTCTTGGTCGAAACATGTGCTTGGCTGTTGACTACCAGTCTATGCCAACAGCTGGCTCCAGCAGGGACCCCTGGGATCCTGTCTCTCTCTCACACACACACACACACACACAGGACACCATGCCAGGACTGATGCAGGACACCATGCCATCGCTGTGCCATCGCTGTGCTGTTGTTCTGTCCTTGGTCCAATTGTACTTTAATATTAGAGAGCAGGATGAGAAATCCCGGAGCCGTGTGTGTGTGAGATCGGTCACTTCCTGTGTTCATTTCAATTGTTATTCGGCAGTGCTTAGGAACTGAAAGTTTGCAAATAAAAGTAAAAAAAAAAAAGCTTAAGAGTGGGATTTGCTGCAATCATTCTGATGTTTGACAGAAGGATGAGCGAGCAGAGACACTTACATAAGGCTGCGTGTGTGTTTCTGCATTTACGTCACGCATGTTAGTACGACAAGAGGAGCTGACTCACTACAGTAAAAATGTACCATGTTGTGTAAATAGGTAAATCGGTGTGGAGATCACCCTGGTCTACAATTGCCAACTAATCTGGCTGTCCTTGTCTGGAGGTTCTGATTTTACTGTGTTTATCCCTGTTTGAGCTTTGGAAGCTGTGGTAGTGCAAGAGTGTGGTGCCGTGTTAGCAGCTCACTTCAGCTGTGCGTGCGTGCGTGCGTGCGTGCGTGTGGGGTCCTGTTTCATTGTGTTCTTAACCCTTCAAAACAGAACGGTGCTGTTTCTTAGCAACTGTATTATGCAACATGCCCCCCTCCTGTGGGCTCACTGCCTTGAACACATCTCCAACTGTACACACATGTATTTACAGGGTGGATTCTAGAGGAACAGAAAGTGCACATGACCCCAACCTGGACAGCTAGATCGGGGTTAACAATTATTTTTCCATTAGTATTTTGAGCAGTTGCCTTGGTGGCACTGTTAAATGAGCAATTTGCAGGAGTGAACCCTGCCCTCAAGCCAAAGATGCTCCTCGGGCACTTGATGCGTCACCACGAAAAGGGGCTATGACGTTTTCAACACATTCTGTGCATGCGTGCACACGTGCATGTGGGGGGTGTTAAAGGCTCTGTTACCAGGCAACATTGTGACTGCAGTGAGGGATACTGGAAAGTGTGTGGAGGAGCAGAGAGGTGGAACCTGGTTTGGTGAGAGCCATTCTAGCACAGCGCTATGGACACCTCGGAAAGTGACGAGCTGGTGAGGCGACCGCGGACTGCAAGGTCTTGTATGGATCATCCTCAGCCCCCCCCCCCCAAAGACTGTCGCACCAGTCATCTTAGAAACTCAAATTCCTGTTGCTAAGGAGATAGCTGATAGAGGGCAGGGCAGCGGTAGCCAATCAGAAGACTAGCTCTGCTGCCTTCTCACTACATCCCACCCTCATTTTAATTTAGCAGATGGTTTTTCTCCAGATTAACTTACAGCAGTGTAAACAGTACCAGTCCAGTGCTGCTGTGTTTACCAGGGACAGGCGCAGGGACCTGCATTTTCCCGTCACTGCGAGGGGATCAGAAGAAGGATTCAGCTGCACCGAGGGTCATTAGGGCCTCAACTGACACCTTGCTGTGTCTGTGTTTCTTCCCGCTACCTTCACATACAAACCTACAGCATAGCGTGTGTGTAATTCATCTTGGTTTCAAAGGCAGGAAGGTAGGTGTAAGAGATGGGGATGTGCAGATAAATCATAGTGTTTTCTAGTAGCGGTTGGGTGACGACAAGGCACGAAAACCTGGAATCTACAGTAAATTAAACAGGAGGAAGAACTCTCTGGAATGTACACGGTGGTCAGAGGGATGACTCCCTGTCATGCTCTGTCTTCAATGGGGTGACACCATGGTGACATAGGATCAAATGGTAGTTGTGGTGGATTGTGTATGAGAAATGACACAGGCCCAGGAAGAAGCAGGTTTGAGCTTCCGTTCTGGCTGGAAGTTCCCCCAGATACGTCCGCCATGCAATGCTGAACACGGGGGAGTCGTCGCATCAAATTCAGATATGCGCGCGCACGATCCCTACACTCCGCCGCCCCTGCACTGTCATCTGACTCGCTCCGTTCAGCCCCGTTTCCGGCAGATCCGTACAAATGTTTGTCCTCGTTTCCACGGTGATGCGCATGGCTGAGAATGAACACGACCGCTCCCTTTTTACATCATTTCCTCATTTCGGTGTTGGACTACCATGCTGGAAACCTTACACGGCCAGCTGACCCCAGGTCTGTGGCTGCTTCACGATGGCGCAGGAGCTGGAAACGCGGAGCAGCGTGAAAGTTCCCCGCGGTGTCGACGCTCTTTACTGCCATCTCGTGGCCCGGCGCAGAAACACAGCTCTCATTCTGCAGGCAGCGAAGACCAAAGTTGTTAAACAGACAAGTGGGGAAATCGCAGGAGAAACGGCATCTCTCAGCGTTTACGGCTCCAAGCCTGGCAAACTGTAGGGGGGTCCGGCAGGCTGCAGACGAGCAGGTGGTGCCGGGTGTGTGGTTCGAGCGCTGCGGGGACGACGACGACGACGAGGACACCGCGTTTGTGCTTCCAGCAGGAGTGTGTGTGTGTGTGGGCGGGCGCGCTGGAGGGGGCAGGGGGTTCACCAGTCGCAGCCCTCCCTCTGTCACTGTGCCCTAAACGTGACGTTTCAGCTGCAGGTTACGGCAAGTTGCAGAAACTTGGCAGCGACCGAGGAAAGTGCGGCGCTGCAAAGCGCACGGCGGCTGCGGCTTCTTTTGTCCGTCAGGAGACGGGAGCGCAGCTCCGAAGAGCGGTGGTGGACGGACGAGGACGATGTCCAGGCGGCCCGAAGGTACGGTCCCGAGCCCCGCACACGTTCGCGTCGCATCGTCGTCCGGCTGTGCTTTTAGCTTAGTTGCGCGTCGCTTCAAACTACGTTCCTGACGCTCGCCGATGTCTGACTCCGTTTTGGCGTTTTCGTCCGCGCAGCCCACGCAAACTGCATTTCGCTGTTCGCACGCACGAAGATGGATGCGTGAAGGAAGGAAGGAATGACGCTTCCCCCCCACGCGCTTCTGCAGGACCCCCGTCATGACCGACGGTGAGCTGAGACCACGCGGGCAGCCCCTGGACAGCGACCAGGTCGCCGTGCCAATGGGGGCACCGGATCGGGCACCGGATCGGGCACCGGACCGGGCGCCGGGCCAGGGGGAGGACGCCGGGAGCGACGAGGCTGAGGAGGAGGGCGGCGGCGGCGCTGTGAACCCCCCTGCCGAGGAGCAGTTGCTGTACCCGGGGCTTGCACCTGTCGTCTTCTTCTGTGTCAAACAGACGACTCGTCCCCGCAGCTGGTGTCTCAGGATGGTTTGCAACCCATATCCTTGTTGGCACCGTGCCTGTTCCCTGCGAGCCAGCAGGTGGAAGTAAGGGGCGCTGAAGTGGAGCAGGAGCGTGGATAGCCTGCGTTCAACTCTGTTCCACGGTGTCGACAGCTTGCGCGCGCGGTTCCCGAGTGTTGGGGGGCAGCCGGAAAATGGCAAACGCGTTGACCGGCTCGCTCGCTCGCTCGACGGTCGGTGTTGAACGGCACTTTGCAAAGAATCGGTCTTTTTACAATCGCGATTTTAGATTCTGTGGTTGAGAACTGAAAATGACCAGATTCAGCTGTGCCTCTGCGAGGGGGGTGTTTACAGAAGCTCACCAGCAAATGCTCTGACAAATGTCTGTATTTTGTTATTGCGCTTCTTTTGACCGACACTTTGGAATTGAAACGGAGTCACGGGCGGACTTTCCACCGCGTGTGTAACTTGAGCAGCTTGCGTCTTTCCTTTCTTGCAAGACATCGGAAGGGTTTTACCGTGTTTCTGGGGTGCTGTGGTACAGGGCCGCTTGTTGCCGCACTGGACTCCAGTAGGATTTGCATGTCCTTGGCCTCCAGCAAATATCATGATGCAGACAGAATGCCGTGCTGACCAACATAGGGGCAGCTTTATTTATGCGTTACTTTAGCTTTGGCTTAAATGTTTTTTTAATGAAATATTGACATTGCTGGAAACATGGCACGTTTCTTTCGCGCGCTCTCTCTCTGTTCCGGTAATATCCTTTCAGTGTCACCGTTTCCTCCTCTTGGCCTCTTTTGTTTTGCTGTTGATAAGACTGTTCACTAATGTTGCCTAATGGTTTGAGGCTTGAACAAGACACATCTGATTTTCTCTGATGGAACAGCCAGCTGTTTTGATGTTTTATTGAAGCAGCACATTATTCATATGTTTGTGACCACGCAGTGGGTGGGAGTCTTGCTGGGGAGCCCTGTGTTGAGTGTAAAGTTCAGGACAGTACATTGTAGTACAGAGGGAAAGCGCCAGGAGCAAGGCCTATGTGCCAAATGAGTGTTGTATGCGCAGCCTGGCCTGTCCCTTTTACTGTAGGCTAAGGAGCACACGGAGCCGGGCAGCCAAGGATTGCACTTGTTTTTCTGATGGGTGCCATGCCCGTACAATGTATTAGCTTTGTTGATAGCCTCCCACGTGCAGCAGCCTCCATCCCCCATCCCAGGTTACTGCGCACTGTTTTTGCCCAAATGCCTCTGCAGTTAACCCTGGAACCCTGGAGCGAGCAACACTATCAAAAGCTTATGAATCCCCTGGGTGACTTGCTGCTCTTCCAGCAGCTTTGTGAAACACCATCATGGCTGGGTGGTCGCCGTTGGTTACAGCACCAACACCAACCCCAGATGTTGCACCGTGAAGGCAGAGCAGCTTCGTCTGAGGTTGATGTTTACAGAAGCATGAGTCTCCTTTCAGCCACCTGTCTCTTCCTGTCTCTCAGCGTGTTCTGTCTGCACACCGATTGTCCAGTACTGCCATCATCCCAAGAACTGTTGTCTATTAATGAGAGTAGAGGATGCTGTGCTGTACTTTCAGTGACTGTCACCAAAAATATATCGAAACAGTGTATACGACACAGTTCAATTGCTCATGTTTTAGTGGAGAAATCAGTGAGAATATTTGAAATGGATGTTTTCAGAGATACTTTTTTCAGCCAGCTGTATAAATGGGTAAATCATTGTAAACAACTTAACATACACAAATGTGCCGCACAAATAGCAGAATCCAGCCTCTTCACTATGTGTTGAGGGTGTATATAAAAGTGGAAGAAAATGTGACAAGTCTCAGGATGTGGTTGTACTCTAAATAACAGTGCTTCAGTACAGCATCCGCCTGTATAAATTGTTAAAGGCTAAACCTGCAAGCTATGTAAACTGTTTGGATAGATCAGCATCTGCTGAGGCACTGGATATTGATAGTGAAAAATACTGCTGTGTGTCATGGTTGTCGTGCTGCGAGAATGTCGTGTGTGTCACATAGGAGATGGTGGAGCCTTGCAGTCTTGGGGGTCCACATCCGGGATGCTACACCACAAGTGCCATTTTGCTTTTGGAACGATTGACTGTCAAGGGTGCTGGTTTCCATTTCCTCACAGTGAGCTCTGGGTGTCCTCTCCCTTGTGCTACACGTGCTGTTGAGTCTTTTTAAACTGCTTCCGAAAGTGGATGCCGCAAACGCTCGTCGCAGTTTTCACAGCTTGCAGACAAACATGCGCCAGCCTTCTGACTGAATCCACATTCTGAGATTCAAAACAGGTGATGGCGTGAGGCTCCGTGGAGCTTAGTTCACTGTGCTGTTCGGTTGAGGTCCTCACCTTGTCCTGGTTGTCATTGTGCATGTGTAAATGTGGATAGCACAGCATGGTGGATCTCGTAGTGAATATTTTACTTATCAAATGCAATTGTTCAAGTCACAGCTGCAGATGAGAACCCGAGGGGACATGACCTGTATCCTACTGTGCAGCACATTACCTGTGCAGGGGGGACTAGACTAGGTGAGGAATACCAGAGCATGTAGAGTACATGGCTGGTTAAAAATACCGCAAGGAACTTTGCCGGATACATTTCCACCTGCCACTGGAATCCATTAGTTGAACTTCTGAACAGCTTCAAAGCGTGTCGTTTTCTACAGGGAATGTCGATTGCTAAAATACACCGATGGCTCTATATATGAATTGAAAATAAGCGTTTTGAACAGCTGCCTGGTAAGATGTTTATTTATGCGGCCTTGCTTTCTTGCTCGCTTTTCCTCCCATTCATACCTGCTGCAGACAACGCGATGGCTGATGGGTTGCAGTAAGAACTGTATTTTCCAATGGCTTCTTATCCATTTTTCCAGCTGGATTGCTGAACTGGAGCAGTTTAACTTTTTTTCTTTTGGGGGCCACAGCAGACCCCCCCCCCCCATCTGGGGTGTCTTCACGGTCACCTTCTTGCCTTGAGTCTCATTCCTCAAGTGCAGCAGTACCTGCTTAAAAAAGCAAATAATTGCTTAAGCCAGCGTCAGGAGTTTGCTTTTATGGCTAAGGGCTTTGTTGGTTGGAGGACAGCGTTACCATGGTGATACTGCCCGTGGATATGTTTCAGATTTTTTTTGATGCCTTCTAGACTTTGGCTGTAAATCGGCAGCAAGTTCAGTGCTGCCAGGCACCCTTAAATACATAGCAGAGTGACAGCAATATGCGGTGGTGGCCGGTGTACAAAAAAGAGCCATAGTCCCCCCCCCCCCCCATCACCTGAGACCCCCTTGGGCTTTGGGTGCTGTGGCAGCCCATACTGTCCACTCAAAACAGGTTTCCACAGAACACTGCTCATCGGTGTGTTGAGCTGGCGTCTTTCAGGAGTCCTCTTGCCAAACTCTGCCAGGCAGATGTTGAACGGCTGGAGAGGGGCTAGGAGGCGCAATGCAGACGGACTGCATAGGGAAACCTCAGAGGGAGAACCGTCATGGGGAACCACCTGGTTGCTTGGCAACAGACGAGCACAAAACCCTGTGCTGGGTGAAAGGAAGCCCACACTTTACTATCTTGCATTTGTGGGGATTGATCGAATCAGTACAACATGTTGTTCTTTCTTCCAGGAGGGAAGGGAGGAGCAGAGGAGGCGACTGTTGTTTCACACCCTCAAAAGTTTCGATTGTTCACAGATTTCCACGCTTGCGAAGCACGGCCCTGGCCCGTTACCCTAGGCAGAAGAGCTCATTGCATTTACTTTCTGCAAATAAAACGATAAATAATGAATCTGAAGATACCGTTTGGACTGAACTTCAAAGGCCAGCTTGAGGCTGATAGGAGAAAATGCTGTCATTCTTCTTGAATCTGCGTCCACTGAGACTGCTTGCGTCCTGCTGACGTGGGCCTTTGTTGTCAGTGCTCAGTTGTCTTTATGCCGGCTGTGTCTTGTTCACATTAGTACACAACTGTCATAGGGAAGTCATTCCTCGAATGTTTGAGGATGTGCTTGTTCCCGGAATGCAGTCTACCAGATAAAGTGCATCGAGCAATTTCTATTTTCCACAAGCAAAACAATCGTGGTGGCTCATTGGCCTGTTGTCTTATGATGAAGGACCTCTGTAATGTATTTCTGATTGATTTTCCTGACCTGTCTGAAAGTGGAATAGCTGTGCCCCATCCTTCAGGTCCCAAGGGCTCTTCAATTGCTGCTTATGAGCTGATTCGGTGCTGCTCTGGATTGTGGGTAATTTTGTGCTCACAGGCCATCATTAGTGAAAGTCAGGAAAGCAATAGCATGAAAAATGGCGCTTTAGAGGCTCATTTCACTTCAGTATCTGCGTAATGGATCTTTATTATCCCGGAATAAAACGGGTTTAATTTGTTAGATTGTCCCACTGCGCCGTGCTTCCTTGAGGCGGAAAGCCAAGAAGCTGGAAATCACGATAGCTGCTTTTTTAGGTCGAGTGGCCTGTGCATCATTGGTACAAACATCGATCACGTGCACTCCCTTAGCTGCTCGAGGACCGGAGAGAGCTGACTGTGGAACTGTGGCCGAGAAACATTCGGTTGTTGAGCTTTTTGACCTGTGCCTCTCCTCTTCGCAGTGCACGAAGCCTTTCTGCTGTGCGCTCTGGCTTGGGACGACAAAATACAGGAACCCTGAATAGGATGGAGTCACCCACATCACCTCAGAAACCCTAGGGGACACCGAGGGAGCTCAGACCCGATTATAGTAGCTTAATATGATACACGGCCTGAGCTCACTCGTGTGACGGTAGCCAGATTGTAGATTCTGAATGGGAAGCCTGTGTCAACCACATAGAAGCCACAGAGTCTAGTTCCCCTGTAGTTCCTTGTCCTCCAACAGCATCCCATCAGACTCCAGTAAACCTTTCAACTGTCTGCAGTCTTTCAACAAACCATTAACAGCCCGGGTGTCCGGAAATAGCTATTCATTTTCACAACCATTGGCTCTTAAACAGGAGTTAACTCATTACATTTACTGTATGTATGTTTCCTGTTTACTTGCTGTGTGAACAATTTCATCTGCGGAACGTTGCATTCCTTCTGCAGGATGTTTTTTCAGGCATTTAAAGTAAACTCCTTTGCTTGAGGGTGCAACTGTTTTCCCGGCTAGAATTTTAGCCTGCGACAATTGGACAGTCTCAGACTGCCTCCCAGTGTCCGTCCCAGTACCCATTGCAATACCTGTGTGAATAAGTGCTCCCACCTACCTCCCAATAAACACCCCTTTAGTACACAGCACCGCGCCAAAGCCATTTTGCTGGCTGCTCAGTGAAAAGACAACATTTTTCATTTAATAAAACACCGTGTATTGACCCTCTTGGTGGTGCTCTAAAATCTATAACAAAGAAGTAAATATTTACAGTTATGACCTGTTTCATTTAGCTGTGTGCCAAAGGCATAAATGCGTTAAGATACGCAGCCGTGCTCACGCTGCTGGGCAGACAAGGGCAGTGATGTACTGGTTGCTCTTTGCCAGTAGTTTTATGGCCACATAATTGAATCATTTAAATGGAAATGAGAAAGCAAATTATTGTGCGCAGCCACGGTGGCAGCGGCCGGAGCTCTGCCTTGTCTCCGGGTGCAGTTGCTCCCTCCAAACAGACGAGAAGTTGAGACCCTTCCTGCAACGTGAGCCTGAGCCCGTGCTGTTTCCCTGTTTTGCTGACCCATTAGGGGCGAATAAGGCGTTACCGATCCGCGTTTGGCCATGTGCTCAATAATCACCCCTGCTGGTAAAAGCGTTTTTGCACCGAGGAAAGCAAGGTGCGGGACTGTGTGGTGGATTTTTCGTCAGAAATGTTGCTGGTATCGAATTCGCCTCAGAAGAGGCTTGCGTTTAGACCGTAGTCTCTCTGATTCTGAGTCACAACAGTGATGATACTGAGCTTGTGCTGTTGTGAAAAATGTCCACATAACAAAGAAAGAAGGGACAACTCATCATATGGTCTTTGCATTGTGTGCGGTTTCTCTTTTGGGTGTGTGAGCCATATGGCTCAACCTGCTGGAGCATCTGTGTTCACAGGAAGTCTCAAGCGAGGCAATTTAAAGAGCAGATAAGTGAGAACAGTAGGAGTCTCCTAGTTCACACAGGTGGTTGGCCCAAAAGTTTGATTCGATCCTTTGTAGGTGGCTGAGCATTTGAGCATTTGTCTGCTGTGACGTGGTTAATGTCTAAGCCAACCCTTCATCACATTGCTGACACGAGCAGCCTCGAGTGACTGCGTGCTGGTGTAACCAAGGAGATCTCAACCAGTATTAAAGCACGTGTGTGTGCAGAGCAGAAAAATGCTGTCACAACCTGTTGGTGATGGGTGACAGGAGCTTGTGTGCCATGGCAGCAACCTCTGACCTCCTCAGTCAGGCCAGCAAGGTATACCAAGAAAGCCATTGCAGGTCCGTCACCTCCAAGGGGCTTTGAAAAAACACAGACCCTTAGTCTCCTCTCAGTCTTCAATGCCCGAGCTCTCGTCCGAGTGTCATCAGTATCGCGTGGCTCGTGAGTCATCTGAGTAAACTTGTGCTCATAGACCATGACCATGTAAAGTAATAAAAATAAGTATCTTGCCAGTCAATTCGGAGGTTTTCACAGTTCCACCAGTGGTGGGATTGAGTTGCTTAGTCCTTTACGTGTGATGTACAATACTGGCAAAATTTGATTGTGATGCGTTCCATTGTTTTTGTCTTAACCTGATGTCAGTTTTGTCAAAGCAGCTGTATTGTACGATGATAATTCTGTAAATGCTTGTCATAAATGGAAATGTCAGTAGAGCAGTTTGCCAGGTAGTGTTCTGCTTACTTCCAAGCACTGAGGAGGATAACCAACTGCTTGCTAAAGAGCCCTGGATCATAGGAGCGTTTATTGCAGCTTTCATTCAGGATGTGACATTTTGTCAGCTGCCATAAGTGAGGTGGAGGATACTGTCAAGGAGGAATGGGACACCATACCTTGGTTTATGTCTTAGAGCGGTACATGATGATGTTTTTTCTGTGGGGACTTCTTCTTCTTGAGCTGACATTTTTTCCTACATACAGTATATACCTCCTGAGGAATACCAAATAATCACTATGAATGGGTTGCTGAAAGCGTTATCTTTCTTATTAATAATACCGAATTTCCTGTGGACAGTTTGCAGGTTAAAGACACATTCTGACAATTTAAACTGGCATGTAGCAGAAAGAAGCAGAGCTGCTAGCCAAGGGATGTATCATCGTGCTGGTGAAAAGTTATATAATTACGTAGCTGCGTATTGATATATGAAGAGGCGTCAGTATCTGTTATAGTTTGTGTTTCTGCTTCGGAAGTATCCTAGTGGAAGGTTTGGTGTGTTGTCCACCTCAGTCTCTGCACTGTTAATGTGAGGTGCACTGTTTTTGATGGGCTTCCATCTGCATCCTTCCAAAGCAGAGTCTCTACATGCCTGACATTTAACTTCCTTTTTGCCCTTTAGTCCAGAGGACATGCCTGGTGTACAGTTGTTCCTACTGGTATGCCCTGCGAGAGCAGAATCCTGGAGACCTTCCCTCACTTGATACCCGTCAGCTCTTTGATGCCCTGGTGCCTGCCTGTGCCGCCTGCCTCCTAGCCTGAGCTCCCACAGAATGTGAGCTCTCAGCAGCTCCTCTGCTCTTTACTCTGTTCTTTGGAACTGCCTGCACGGTTCTCCCCCGGTTCTCTTATTTATGCAGACTTGTAATTAAAATCACAAACTCTAGAATGATCTTCAGAAATATTCACCATTTACCATTTCTTACAGAATCACCCGAAAGAAGTCGAAAGAGGGAAGCAAAATGTTTCCATTTTATTTAGCAAATCTTCAACACGATTCTGTGTCGCAGTAGCCGCATTTGACGTTTCGATCGTGGGGGTCCTGACCAACAGTAATTGTGCTTTACGCATCTCCTGTGAGGAGGAGAGAATCCTGAGAACAGAGAAGTTAGTAAATAAATAGCAGTTAAATAACATAATTGATAAAAACATATTGGTTGTTGACAGGTTCTTGTGCAACGTTATGGAGGTGGATGGCTGTTGGTAAGGAGGATACCCAGAAGTGTTTCTTAGTATGCCTCTTCTTCCTGCTGACTTCAGTCCTGGGTGGATCAGCTGAACTACTTCCATTATGTGCGCAGTGGTTTCATTCAAGTACTTCATTGTGCAGACTGCTGCGTTTCCCATGCCGGCATTGGATGACGGCTGTTGTTTCACGAGGGCCAGAGCATCAGTAACACTTCAAAGTGCCATCTTAGTGAAATATCGCAACTGAAAGGGTTGGCAGGACTTCAGAACAAACGGAGCCTGATGGCTTCGTCCAGTAAATGGAGTCATTTTTATTGATCTTGCATGTACTTAGTACAGGGTAAGTACTGGGGAAACCGTAGCATCACATGTCATTCGACCCGCGGTAAAGAGGCAGCAGCAGCCCTGAGGTGTGTCTGCTCATGGCCTGCCACCCCCTCACTCTGTACTAAATGAGATCTCGGGGGTGGGACTGCGGTGCAGAAATGAGGCCACGTTGGCATAGCAGCAGTATCTGGGCTGATAATGGTGCTGTGTGTTGTCATGGTTACTGGAAGGCGGGCTCCCTGCATCGTTGGGATTTCCTTCGGCTTGTATGACTCTGTGCAGCACCGCCGAGGCCTGACCGCTGCACTGTTTGCCAGGTCACCAGGAATGGCTCGGTAAAAAAAACATGTGAGAGGTACTTCTTGTTCAGACAGCTTTGTTTCTGGTTTTTTTTTTTAATAATGTTTCTTGAATTGTACTTAAGCGCTCCTCCTCACTCCAAGTGGATATTGAACAGTTTCTCCCAGGGGCAGTGGACCGGTTGTTGTAAAAATGTCCATCCAGAGCTGAAATATGTTGTTTGGTAGAAACTCCATCAGTACAACTTTGCCCTTTGACCCTGGAGCTCCGGATACTCTGTGAATCATTCACCTTGGTATGCTGTGTTTTTGAAGTGTGATGGTCTACATTTTTCATTCCTGCTTGAACAGTCAAGACAGCCATTCACTGCCTGTCAACAGTGAGCTGCATTACTGGAGACATCAGTCGTTCTTTGCTATTGGGATGGGAAAACCAGGGTGAGCAGCCAAAGCTTCCTTGGGCCTCCAGTGAGCAGATGTCCTGGAAGCTGCATTACGTGGGTGGCACAGCACGGCTGTGGAGGCCCAAGCAGTACAGTGGGAGCGTCAGGCGCTTGGAAGCTACGGAGTGCGGCTGTTGGGTCCTGATGGTGCTCCAGCTGTGTGCTGCAGTTTAGGCTGCTCCAGCGGTCACTCGTGAGAGGGGCTCAGTAATGACTTCCCTTGGGATTCAGGCAAACTGTTTGAATGTGGCTGTAATGTGTGTGTCCACTTGTCTCGTGTGTCCAGCTTGTGTACAAGCTGCACCACGCTGCTCTGACAACAAGCTGACACGGTGTGCGCAAAGCCTTGCACTATACGTCGGCGGAGTGCCGTGTTTGCTGACCAAGAGCAGTCAGCTAAATCATAACCTAAATTACCTGTTGACTGCAGCCCTGAACTGCTGTTCTGGCCTCGAGGCAGTTCAGAGGACGTTGGCTTTGTGTGGAGAAGTGTGTGCTGGGAAAATTCAACATCAAAACATTGCGATCAGTGAGCAGGTGGCAGAGCGGTGAGAGAACTGGACCCGTGTGCAAGATGTTGAATTTGGTTCACCAAATATTAGTATGAGAAGTGCCATAATGGATGCAGAGAGAAAGCCTGAATGCACACTTGAATGCACAGCTTGTATGACTGCGTCTCCATCCGTTATTATATAATGAGCATAATGAGATAGGTGTGGGCGGGCTGCTGTCCAGCCGGGTTTCCTTCTGACAAATGTGAACTGAGCTTTCTCGTGTTTTTACGTCTTGCTCACACTGACTATACGAACAGTCCAGATTCAAAGTGTGGACAGATTTTGTTCCAAAACCCCTTGCCTGACTTCCTGGGACTATCTTGGTCTCATATCAGCATGTGGATGGAAAATGTCCGCCCATAGCTTGTCTTCACTTGTCGCCGTATAAGGCTGTAGGGTGGGCTGCTGGATGCTGGACGCCATGTCAACGTGCCTCGTGCCTGGCCGGGTTTCTCCATTTTTCGCTACCGTTTTCCGCATTATTTCTTCTGCTCTTTGCACCCCCTTTCATGGTGTGAGATGTTTTATTAACCTTCAGAAATGGAGTTTAACCAAAGCTTTCACTAATCTGGATTTCACTGCTTTATGTATCATCCACTACTCATTTCTACAATTCCCATTTTGGTTAAATTAAAATTAAACGCACAGAATTAAGGATGAACAATCTTCCAGTGCAAAGGCTGGTGAAGTTTATGATATGATGAACATATTGCACATATAATTGGATGTTGTTAGATAATATTTCAAGAATTTTGTTCTTGACACTTGTTAGCTGTAATTCAAATCAGTGGAATTTTGTATTTGGCCAAAATAATAATTGCACATGGAAAAGGATGTTCTTTACTATGGGTAGAAACCAAATTAAGACAATTAATAGAAAAGAAAATAGAAAACAACCCCAATTTGGAAAAAGTTGAGACACTATGGAAAATGCAAGCGGAAACGGAAAGCTGTGATTTAAAAATTCCCTTTGCCTTGTAATCCATCACCACCAACAGTATAAAGACAAGATGTTTAATGTTTAGTCTTCATTTTTTTGTAAATATACACCCATTCTTGCCATTGAGAGCCTGCAACACATTCCAAAAAAAGTTTTGGACAGTACAGAATTTACCACTTTGTAACATTGCCTCTCCTTCTCACAATAAAGGCTTAGGTACTGAAGACACCAGTTTATTGAGTGTTTCAGGTGTAATTTTGCCCCATTTTTCTTGCAAATATGTCTTAAGGAGTGCAACAGTTTGGGGTCTTTGTTGTCGCATTTTGGATTTCAAAATGCGCCGCACATTCTCGGGTCAGGACTGCAGGCAGGCCAGTCAAGCGCCCGCACCCTCTTCTTAAGCAGCCACGCCGTCGTAATGCACGCAGAATATGGGTTTGCACTGTCGTGCTGAAATATGCATGGGCATCCAAGAACGAGATGTCGTCTTGAAGGGAACGCATGTTGCTCCAAAATATGTACGCACTCGTCGGCATTAACGGTGCCTTCGCAGAAGTGCAAGTTACCCTTGCCCAGGGCACTGATGCAACCCCATACCATCACAGACGCTGGCTTCCAGACTTGTAGCTGGTAAGAGTTTGGACGGTCCGTTTCTTCTTTGGTCTGGAGAACAAGACGTGCATTTCTTCCAAAAAAGACGCGGAATCTCAATTCATCTGACCACAATACACATTTCCACTGTACGATGGTCCATCTCATATGTTTCCGAGGCCAGAGAAGTCGATGGCGCTTCTGGACACTGTTAACATACGGCTTCCTTTTTTGCCGTGTACGGTTGTAACCGGGAACAACGTATTTTGTTACTTGATCACAGCTTGCGAAAGTACTCCCGAGTCCTTGTGGTCATGTCACTTATTGATGAATTACGGTTCTTGATGCAGTGCCATCTAAGGGAATGGAGATCACATGCAGTGAGCTTAGGCTTGCATCCTTGCCCCTTTTGCACCAAAATTTCTCCAGATTCCTTGCATCTTTTAATCATGTTATGCACTGTTTAGGGTGAAATACCCAAATCCCTTCCGATGTGTCTTTCAGAAACATTGTTTTTAAACTTTTGAATGATTTTCTCATGCATTTGTGGGAAAGTTGGTGATTCCCAGCCTGTCTTTGCGCCAAAAGGCCTAGGATGCGGCTTTTCTACCCAAGCATGATTACAGTCACCTGTTTAACATCATCTGTTTTTACTCACATCATTGTTTCCTTTTTTTGGCTCATTATTGGCCCTCAAATTGCCCCATGTTAACTTTTTTGGGAACATGTAAATTCCATGTAAACGTAAATGCTGTGCAAGGAACCAGGAGAAAGGGCTCAAAGGCCACAGCATCCCCAACAGCCTGCAAATCAATTGTAGGCTACTGGCTCCTTGTTCTACTTTGTGTGATGACTTTGCTTACGTAGTGTGCTGGTGAGGTGCCAGTGTATTGTACGGCAGTCCCCGTCCACTGTGGTGCGCAGCCATCGTAGGGTCCACATCCTTGCCATTAACTAGCGCTGCCTTGTAGGCGTTGATGTAACCTGGGTCACTGGCTGCTTCTCTGCACAAACTCCCCCACCAGCCAGATAGGTTTCAGCTCTTGTGGGGCCTGCGCTAAAGCCGAGCGGTGGGAGAGACTTGGTGTGGTCGATGGTCAGGAGAGCGTGGCTCTTGTTATGGCAAAGAGCAGGTGCCTGCAGGCTCCATAAACGCATGGTTTGCCCGGGTTGGTGTGGAAAAGCTTGAGTGGCTGCACAGAGCCCTGACCTCAACCCCACTGAGCACCTTGGGATTGAATTGGAACACCGACCATGAGCCAGGCCTTTTTGCCTGACATCGGTGCCCGACCTCACTGATGGTCTTGTGGCCGAATGGGAAAAAATGTCCAAAATTTGGTGGAAAGCCTTCCCAGAATATTGGGGGCTGTTATAGCAGCAAAGGGCGGGCAACTACATATAAATGTGCGTATAAATGGGTTTGGAATGGAATGGTCAACAAGCACACATGGCAGTGATGCTCAGGTGTCCACGTGCTTGTGGCCATGCAGTGTACATCATTAGACTTCTATGGTGACATTTATTCATGTTAGGACCTCTGGGCACCTGTAAGGGGCAGGTCTTCACTTTCAGTCTCACATGTACTCTGAGTCACCCCAGAAGGAGCTTTTTAGTTTTCTTTTCGTCCTCCTCGTCCTCCTCCTTCTTTTCCTTCTCCTCCTTCTCCTCATTTTTGCAGCTGTCTCCTTTGAGATCTCACATGGCTGTCTTCAAGCGTGGCGGCTGTCTGTCGGCACTCAGCAAATGCAGCACATTGGCTATAATTAGGTGGCTATGGTGGGTGGCGTGAACTTGCAAAGAGAATTATGCTCACATTTTACTGAAGTTCCTGCCTGAAGTGCCTCTATTTATAGGGCCTGTGTGCACAGTCGTGGAAGAAGAAGGTGATTATTTACTTTCGTGGTGCACAGGCTGGCCTTTTTCCCCTGGCCCCCGTAATGCACCACACTTGTGCTCTCCCGGTCACGTGTGTTACGACAAGGGTCTTCTTTTCCTGCAAATTACGCAACAGCTGCGAATTGGCAAAGAATTGCAAGTGGCTTTCAGCCCCACAGTGAGCACTCTGCTCCCTTTCCTCTGATGACCTTCCATCCAAGGGCAGGAGAAACCAGCACTTCAGGTGTTGGAGGTCTGATATTTAAAGGTTATGGTGGGGGGAAGTGAGGTGTGTGTTTTTCATGCACACAAAGCTTCTACAGGCAAAGATTACTGATATGAGCTCATGTTTTGTTATGAGCTTCATTCAGTTGGCACTGTTTTTCTGATTCTGTGTCTCTCATGGGTTCTGCCAAGGATGGTACCAAGTGCTGACATGTGGAACTATCACACACACACACACACACACACACACGCATGCATGCACGTGCACACATTCAAGTACACGGTTCAAATGTTTTGTACTTAAATACCCAGCAAAGACAATTATATGACCTTGTGGGCACTCTTCCACTTCACATACATTTGTATATTAACCTGACATGCTATGCAGTGATTAACCAAGATAAGCAGCAAGGTGGTCTTTACTGTATTAACTCAATGTAATTCCCTTGATCTAGCGGGAAGTTTGGTTCTTCAAGTGGAAGGTAACCACTACGCCACCTGCTGCTCTTCTCTTGGCTAATAAGTAACAGGATGGGCTGTCGCCTCTCTGTGTCACAGTGCTATAGAGATGTAAAAGAGAGTTCCCTGCACTCAGCTGCAGAAGCCACTGTTTTCAGCCACCATTGTCATTAGAGTCCATCTGTGACGATGCTGATGCTGGATCCCTCAGGTTCTGCAAGACTGCTCCCACTGTGTTGGTGGTAGGGCCTCACAGTCGAGTGCGGTGCTGTGTGCCTGCTCTCCCACAAGATGTCCTTTACATTCTTACATCACATAATCACCTGCTGAGTTTGTTCTTTGCAAAAATTGTACTAAAAGATGAGGCCACAAGGTCTTCACTAAGTCAAAGTCAAAAGAGTTTATTTGTCACGTACATGGTTACTGAATATACCATGTAGTGAAATGTGCTCTGAGTCAGCAGGAGACTGTGCGTGGTTACATACCAAGAAAAAATTTACAACGAGTAGAATAAACTCATCATGCTGAAATCAGGCAAATGCTTCAGAAGTCTTATGGCCTGTGGATAGAAGCTCCACCTGAGCCTCTCCGTTCTGGCCATAATGCTTCTGAATCATTTGCCTGATTTCAGCAAGATGAATAGATGGTTGCTGGAATGAGACAGGTCACCGACGATCCTAGTCGCTCTGGTCCTGCATCTCCTGGTGTAGATGTCCTGTAAGGATGGCAGATCAGATCTGGTGCAGCGTTCCGCCGCCCGGATCACTCTCTGCAGCTCCTTGATGTCGCGAGCACAGCTATTCCCAAACCAGGAGGTGATGTTCTGAGTCAGGACGATTGGTACAGCACCAGAGTAGAAAGTTTTAAGGATCGCCGGAGAGACCCGAAGCTTCCTCAGCTGTCTGAGGTGGTAAAGATGCTGCTTTGCTTCACTGGCTTGAGCTCAGATGTGTATAGTCCATTTCAAATCCTTGGTGACATGAACGCCCAGATATTTGAAGCTGCTCACTCTCTCCACTGCAGTCCCGTTGATTTTAAGGGGGGTGTAGGACCGCTGCGGTCACCTACCAAAGTTCACCACCATCGCTTTAGTTTTGCCGACATTCAGTTGGAGACAGTTCTCCTGGCACCATAATGCCAAGTTCTCCACCTCCTCCATGTATGCTGTCTCATCTTTGTTGGAGATGAGGCCCAGCACCACCGTGTCGTCAGCAAATTTGACGATGGAGTTGGAGGCATGCGTGGCCACGAAGTCGTGAGTGTAGAGTGCATAGAGCAGAGGGCTAAGTACACAACCTTGTGGAGCTCCAGTGTTGAGTGTGATGATGCCGGAGGTGCGACTACCGATTCTCACCACCTGTGATCTGCCCGTGAGGAAACTGAGAACCCAGGCACACAGGTGACTATTAAATCCCAGGTCTCTCAGTTTAGTGAGCAGTCCGTGGTGTTGAAAGCTGAACTGTAATCAATGAATAGCAGTCTCACATAGTTCCCCTGTTTCCTATCCACGTGACTGAGGGTGGTGTGCAAGACGTGGGAAATGGCATCATTCGTAGATCTATTGGGGCGGTAAGCAAACTGAAGTGGGTCTACAAAGTTGGAGATGGATGCTGTGATGATGGCTTTGATGAGTCTCTCAAAAAACCTTCATGACTACCGAGGTCAGTGCAACAGGCCAGTAGTCATTTGGGCATGAGGGCTTATTGTTCTTCGGTACCGGGACAATGGTGGATCTTTTAAAGCACCTAGGGACTGTGGACTGAGCCAGAGACTCGTTGAAGATGGTAATGAGGACTCCGGTCAGCTGATCGGCGCAGCAGTGCAGCAGGCCCCCGGACATGCCGTCCGGCCCCGGTGCTTTCCTGATGTTAATCCGCTTCAGCGCCCTGCACACGTCGGACTCGGCGACAGTGATCATGTCACCACACTCTGTCGATTGGCTGCGGCCTTCGCTTCTGTCGCTGCTGTTGCGGGTGACTTTAGTGCAATTGGGCTCGAAACGGGCGTAGAATGCGTTGAGTTTGTTGGCGAACCCAGAGTCGGCACTCATAGCCACGTTAGATTTCCTTCCGAAATCTGCGATGGTGTGCAGTCCCTGCCACAATTGGCAAGTGTCGCCCTGGTGGAAAAACGACTCCACACCCGTTCCCGGTACCGGCGCTTCGCGTCTTTCGCTTCACGCCGTACGCCGTATGAAGCTGCTTTATAAGCGCTCATGTCGCCGGTGGCGAGTCCCGCGTTGTATGCATCAGTGCGCGTGTTCACTGCCTTGCGGACTGTTCCATCGACCCACGGTTTTTGGTTGGCAAAGCTCTTAACTGTAACCGTGGGGACTATGCTGTCTTCCAGCACGCTAACAAAGCTGACCACTACCTCCGCGAACTCGTTGACGTCATCCGAACTTGTCCTGAACACGTCCCAGTTGATGTCATCGAGCGCGTCCTGTAGCGCGGCTTCCGATTGGGCAGACCAGCGCTTTACCTCCCTCGTGGCCGGAGCCTCAAAACAAGACTTTTGTTTGTAAGCCGGCACGAGGAAAACAGCGTCGTGGTCCGACTTCCTAAACGCCGGCTCTGGAACAGCTTTGTAGCCCTGCTCGTATGCCGTGTAGCAGTGGTCCAGTGTGTTATCCCCTGCAGTCGTGCACGCGACATTTTGGTAGAAGTCCGGCATGACTTGTCTGAGGTTCGCTTTATTAAAGTCCCCCACCACTATGGTTGCTGCATCCGGATGATTGTGTTGAGTCGTGCTGAGCACCTCGTGTAGTTCAGACAGGGCTGTGCCAATGTCCGCATGAGGCGGAATATAAACCGCCGTGGCGATGAGCAGGACTGAGAGAGAACAGAAACGCTTTTCACCTCACACCACTTAGTGTTCACCATGAAACAGACTCCCCCACCTTTGGATTTGTTGGCCTCCGCCGTTCTGTCTATACGAAACACGGAAAAAGACTCCGACGGAGTCACTGCCTGCTCCGGCACTAGGGGGGTCAGCCATGTTTCAGTGAAACACAGGATGTTACAGTCCCTCACGTCCCGTTGAAAGATCACTCTTGCGCTCAGATCGTCCAGCTTGTTTTCCAACGACTAAACGTTTGCGAGCAGAATGCTGGGCAGTGGAGGGCGGTGAGCTCGTTTCCTCAGTCTGTTCCAAACTCCGACGTGGGTCCCCCGGTATTTCTTTGTGCGTTGCCACGCGGTTTCTCGGTTGCGTCCTTAATCGCCATCCGCCGTCCGGAGTATCTCGGCCGGCCACGACGAATCGGGTTTGAAGAGTTCAGAAACGACGTAAGGAATCTGATTCTCAATTTCCCAAAGTGTTGTGCTGTCATACAGTACCAGTCCCATTGATGTATGAAAGAACGGTAAGAATAGATAGAATATTAAAAAACAAAACACACAGTCTTCTTGGAGTGATCAAGTAGGCGTCTGGACATAGCCGCGCCATCTTGGTACTTGGTACTGATCACTAAGCATTTCTTCTGAATTAGTTGGGTGAGTGGAAGTTTTTTTTAAAATTTTTTTTAAAGATACTCTAACACGTTGAAGCAGCAGGTGGTGACAGCTTGATAAGTCAGTGCTGTGGCTTCATGGAGGCAATCCTCTCTGGGCAGTGGCAGGCTGTTGGTCCAAGCCCCTCTTGAGGCTTTGGACATCTCTGACGGTAATTCAATTCAATTCCATTCCATTCGATTTTATTTTTATATGGTGCTCTTCTCACTGCAGTGACACAGAGCGCCGAACAGACATGTCAAGGGTAGTATACGTACATGTACACTCGGTATCTGGCCACGCAGGAGAGGAAAACAAAAAAACTCCTTTCTACTAGAGAACAGGAGAAAAATAAACCCCACCCGTCCTGGCCATTCTATACAAAGTTAATATAATTCTGTATGGCTGTCCACCTGCACTCCTTGAGCTCTTTCATAGCCTTTATATACTGCACATTTTACAAATGCTCACAAACAAAACAAGCAAATATGTACAAGATGCCCAGTGTTTGTTTATTAATTAAAGCTTTAATGCAATAAACAGAACAGTAAAGACAAAAGAAATAAGTGAAAACGGTGCAAGTGAATTCACTCTTGCTGAACAAGTTGACATAGTTTAGACAGCTCAAAGGGGGCAGCCATTACTGAGATTATGGTTATAGCAGGTGAAACTGGTAAATGAGGGCTCATGGGGATTGAGAACTCAGTGCAGCATAGGCCAAACTATAACTGTGACTGCAGGGTGGCTCTGGTCTCACACCACTCAGCTCTGAGGAGATGCGCAAATTCAGTACATACAACACAGAGAAATGCCTTGTAAATTGAAGTAGGGATATTTAGTGAAATTACTTGTGAAGTGGAATTCTTGTAACCCTGTAGCGGGTGGATGACTGCTTGTGGCAAAGTGAAGTTGAAGGTGAATTAGGGTCCAGACCAGGGAGGTGAGGATCGTGTGACTGGCACAGTTGGACTGGTAAAGACAGTGGACCCCAAGGTGCTGGCTTCTGAGTGACATAGAAATGCCAAAGAGCATCAGCAGTTAAAGGCATGAGTTGTGTTTGTCTGTAAGCAAACCTTGAAATTTGCTTCTTAATGTAGCATTGAGTCGTACCAGATGTGGCCCCAGGTCCGACATGTGCCGAATTGTCTCTTCTTCTTTGTTTTAACAAATGACTAAACAAGTAAGCCACTGAAGAGCTGCCATGCTACTGACTTCCCTGGCATACAATTGCCTGTTTCTGTTGACCTTCAGCTCTGCTGTGGACATTGCTGTGATGTCAGCGATACGGGAACAACAGACTCAAACTGCACCATCACTTCAACAGACATTTATATTCGAAGGCAGTGAGGATACAGAAATGTGAAGCATTTCTTTGACAGTTTTATCGCACCATTGCTGTTTAACATTTCCCTCTGTTTTTCACCGGTGTTTCGCGGGTGAAATAACTGGGATGTGGATGTCAGTGAAGACCGAGCACATAGTTTACACATAAATGGTCCTTCTCCTGTTTAATTGTGTGGTTCCCTGGTTGCCATGCAGCAAAAGTGCTGGTTACTAAGGCAGTTGGCCAGATGAAGAGGAGCTGTTTGCTTTTCCTGTGGCAAACAGATGCAAAGCTCAACCGAGCGCTATACTGACACGTAAATTAATTCTTCATTTATTAGCTAAGCTTACAGGTATTGCAGCACTTACCCATCAGCAAAGAATTTGACTAGATGTTATGTCTCACCTGAAGGAGGGCAACTGAAGCCATGCTGAGACAAAGTGACCTGAGTTTTTAAATATTGAGTGAGGGATGTGCATTAGTTGAATGCTGATCCTTAACCCGTGTGCACCTGGTTCGAGCGTGTGAGCATGCTGGTCATCCTCCTGAACTGCGTGACCTTGGGTCTGTTCCAGCCATGTGAAGACATTCAGTGCCACTCGCAGTGGTGTGCTATCTTGCAGGTGAGTTCACTCTCCACAGTCGCTCTCAGGGTTGTTATAGGTGTGAGTCAGGACCAATAAGGAAAGTGGTCTATATCTCTGAATAAGTTGGGCCAAAAGGCACCAGGGAGGGGGCTAATGATGTAACTCGGAGCCAGGCGATTGACCTCAGTTGCTTCGTTTAAAGTCCTTCGAAACCGTAAGATACGGAAGATTAGCATGCGCACATTTGTTTGCATAGTTTACATTTGACTGATGTGTCAGTGACTGGACATGTATGACTCAGCCTGTTGTCCACAGGCATTCGATGACTTCATTTTCACTTTCTTCGCTGTGGAGATGGTCATCAAGATGGTGGCCTTGGGGATCTTTGGACCCAAGTGTTACCTGGGCGACACATGGAACCGTCTGGATTTCTTCATTGTAATGGCAGGGTTAGTGCACCTCTAATAGCCCATTTCTGCCACCCTCTTCTGGTAAATGAACATGACTCTGAGGAATGAAATTGTCATTTCTGTGAGGTTAAATATCCTGGAGGAATTATTTGTCAGTACACAATGCTCTATATACAATAAAGTGTTCTCAGTCCCTTGGTTCAGCCACCCCTTCATGAGAAGACAAAGAAGAAGGATTTCACACAGTGTCACCTCTGACATACTTGGCAGAGGAAACTGGCCTTGGGTCTGCCTTTTTCCTGACTCGAACCTTTAATAACAGCTTGGCACTGATGTATGTTCTGATGTGGTTAACAAAGACTTTTAATCGTGCTGCTAAGAGCAGAGGGAGAGCATGTCAGGCCATAGTGGTTGGAAAGTAGAAGAATAGCTCTTTGCATTGCTCTCTTATGCTGTGGGTGTTGACTAGTGTTGTGTCATCTTTGATGTCATGGCTCTAGGATGTTGGAGTACTCGCTGGATGGCCACAACACTAGCTTCTCAGCCATCCGAACTGTCCGTGTGCTCCGGCCCCTGAGAGCCATCAACAGGGTACCTAGTAAGTGAGGGGATGGGAGATGGACCATACTTGCGATCTGGCTAGGCCTTTGCACTAACTGCTAACCTGCTGAAATCACTCGGACTACTGTGGAGCAGGATGACCTTGCTGACCCTTGCATTAGCAGCCACTGGGAAAAAGCCTGTGTATAGTATGATAGCACAGGGAATGGCAGTGTGTCTCAGTCATAATTGGTTACACAAGAAGTTGAGGAGTTCAGAATCCTAACACTGCACCAAATCACTTGCCAGAGAGCCCAATCCTTGCTTCATTTTAGTGTAACTTGTAGTGAGGCAAAGCAGGTGACTTCCTTCCAGGAAGTGTCAGGCTTTGCAGGACAATACAGAGAAGGGAACATGCTCATATACAACCCCAAATCAGAAAAAGACGGGACAGTATGGAAAATGCAAATAAAAAAATGCAGTGATTCTTACATTTACTTTGACGTTTAAAAGTGCAAAAGCTGCAGTTTTAAAAACAAGCTCTGCAGATATAATGAAAATACTATTTTGCCCTGCAGATTTTGAATGAAAGCATTTCATACTGGCATGTACCTCAAACCGCTGTTTTACTCGTGTCTCATCAAGTCTCACTTGTGTTGCTGATCTTGTCAACACAAGTGAAGCGGTTGTGTTCACATGTTAAGAGTTCATGCGGTGCAACCATGAGCAAGAGCATGCAGAGACCACAAACGCAAAGTGGGACCCGCAGTGCTGCTTTTTGAAATGTGGGCATCCTGCCAACATTAACCCCAATATTAATGTTAAAACTGATGGTGAACAGGCAGCTCAGTTTTCCTTTGTGCATGCGTGCGTGTGTGTGTGAGAGAGAGAAATCTTGAGTGGTGCTGCGTGAGCTGCCCATCTCTATCTCCTCCCTGCTGCAGGTATGAGGATTCTGGTGACCCTGCTCCTTGATACTCTGCCTATGTTAGGCAATGTGCTTTTACTCTGCTTCTTCGTCTTCTTCATATTTGGCATCGTGGGGGTGCAGCTATGGGCGGGCCTTTTGAGGAACCGTTGCTTCCTGGAGGATGATTTCAGGAGGTGAGTGACTTCCCCTTGAGCCCAGTCCTTAACTTCTATTAGTTTATCAGTAATACTATTAAAATAGAAAGTCTTACAAAGTCATTTTATTAATTATAGCTATCAAGACTTTTGACCAAAGCTGTCTTGTGAATATCTGTACTATTGACTGCGTCATATACTGCAGTTAAAAATATTTTTTTGGAGTTATGAAAAAAATTAGTTACAAACACCCTTTGGTTCCACTTTTTTTTGTAAGTTGAGGAGCCGGTGTACAGTGTGTTGGTCGGAGTTCAGGAGCTGAATATGGAGTTGTGGTTAAATGCAGTTACTCTTTTCAGGTCCTGTGGGGAATCATGCGATTTCCTTGTGGTAGCATTTCATTGCGGACCGGCTGTCCTTCTGCGTTACTGTCACCGGCGCAAAGCAGCCCTGCCAAACGTGAACAAGGCTGCGCTCTATTGCAGCTGGCAGTTTAGTCGGAGTCGCTTTGGCGCTTCAGCTTCATTTGTGTTAGTTACTCTGGGTGGGATTGTAAGTGGGGGAGAGAGAGCATCCGTGCATCTGCACGGTCGGCACGTCGGCGCCGGCCGTGTTGTCTCTCACTGTTCTTCCGCACAATCACACGTAATGTGCGCCCAAGAATACACATATTCCCTTGTGTAGCTAACAAGAAAACATAATCTGGTTGAAAAAATACTGAATGTTTTATGCTATTGTTTTGTGACCGTCTTAATAAATTTGACCTAGAACAATAGAAGTGAAAAGCTGAAATGAAAAAGCACCAAATAAAATAAACTTCCTAAACTAGAAAGCACTTTCACAGGGTGCACAGTCAGCATTTATAAATCTTTACTTACGAATCAGATAAATTACAAATGAACAAAAAAAAAGTCACAAGCACAGTTGCATTAAAAATGAGAGACCCTGTTTGTGTGCTGGTCAGTGCAAAAAGCCTGCAGGTCTCCGCACTCCTCTGACTGGTTCAAGTGCGTTTGGCTGGCTGTAAAGCTCATGGACATGGTGGTCCCGTGTCATCAGACTGACACTATGTTTTGGTTCGTATTTCCATGCCAGGACACACAACCTCTCCTTCCTCAGTCCATACTACAAGCACGAGGAGACTGAAGAGATGCCATTCATCTGCTCTTCCGCACGGGACAATGGCATGCTGCGCTGCCACAACGTGCCACCGTTCAAAGAAGCTGGGCTCGAGTGCCGCCTGGGTGTGGCTCCTGCCAACCTCTCACCCTACAGCTTGGAGGAGGGTGGCTGCATCAACTGGAACCAGTACTACACTGTGTGCCGGCCTGGGGAACAGAACCCCCATAAAGGTGCTGTCAGCTTTGACAACATTGGATACGCCTGGATTGCCATTTTCCAGGTGGGAGTGCCAGCCATCCACCTGACTACTGCTTGGGAGTCTGTGCACCACAGTAAATGTGAGGAATACGGGGTGGATGGGAGGGGGAGGAGCAGCTCAGTTTTTTGGCTGACGCCTAGACAATGACAAGGGACTCACTGGGCCTGGAATGAGGGAGAGGTTATCGGCAGAGGTGGGAAGAGCTCCCTGAGGTGATGTGACTGCTGAATGTTTATTTGGTGTATGGTCAATACTTCCCTGTATTGTGGTAGAAAATTCAGCTGTAAGGATGTGTTTTCACTCGGTGAAGAAAGAAAGACACACAGTCAATGCACAGAATCTGACTGGAGAAGCTGTAGCAGTGCAGGGCTGGGAATATGATGTGATGAATCTGTCAGGCTTCCGGTAATTTCAAGTGCCCGTCAGCTTGGAAGTTGGATAGACTGCAGCTTCTGCCCACAAAGTTCACCAGTGTGTTGTCTCTGGAGTATTTCCTGTCTCCCGGTTTCCCTGCTCCAGGCAGAGTTGCCCCATGTTTGCACTATCGTGCACACACGCATGCAAAGTTGAACACATATATAATGCCCCACACAAAGAACCCTAACACTTCAACATCCCCAGAAGAAAAAAGAAAAACAACTCCACAATCTGCCCAAACCCCCTCCCACCAGAGATGAAAGCACAAGCTACATGAAAGGTGGCGATACCTCCATCTTCTTCCTCTCTCTCATTTGACAGTGAGAGGCATTCAAAGCCAAATTCCCTGTTTGCTTCCCTGTGTGCATACTTAGCCAATAAATCTGATTTTGATTTCCAGTTGTACAAACACTCCATAGCAATAAATGACAAATGATATAAACAATTGAAACTGTAAAAATAATAATCTGTCCCCTACAGAAAGCTTGGATACATGCATTGAGAACCATTGAAATTACCATTAAAAAAAAAAAAAAAAAAAAAAAAAAAAACCGAGGCTGCTGTCCAACTCTTACTTCCTTCACCTGTGCCCACAGGTGATCACCCTTGAGGGGTGGGTGGACATCATGTACTATGTCATGGATGCACACTCCTTTTACAACTTCATATATTTTATACTGCTCATCATTGTAAGTATGCTGCGCTCGCTGCTGTGGGATTTGAAGCACCATCGCAGTAGTAAATGTTTTGATTCTGAAGATGCTCGGTGCCAAAACATAAGCTGATAACTGCTTTTCTGTGCATGCACTAATGTATAAATAATGCAATTTGATGGTAACGGTGCAGGAAACGTGACACAGTGCAGACTGCCAGTACTGCAGGATCCAAACACTGCAGAGCGGCAGTCTCCTGCAGTTATGATTAGCAGCAACCCTGTGTGTTTTACTAAAAGAGGCCCAGGGGATGTGATGTGTTGGTTTCAGCAGGGGTGTGAAATGCAGTTGACCCCTGTAAGAGCTCCTTTGGCTGATGAATCTGAAACAAGAGCACAAGGGCTGGGTAAAAGTCAGGGATGAGTATTAAGCAAGGGCTTTGTTTTCCTACTCAGGTGGGCTCCTTTTTCATGATCAACCTGTGCCTGGTGGTGATCGCCACACAGTTCTCGGAGACCAAGCAACGAGAGAACCAGCTGATGCAGGAGC
Organism: Heterotis niloticus; assembly: GCA_018136845.1. Taxonomy (NCBI): domain Eukaryota; kingdom Metazoa; phylum Chordata; class Actinopteri; order Osteoglossiformes; family Osteoglossidae; genus Heterotis; species Heterotis niloticus. The sequence goes on from CM030897.1 coordinate 31,721,658, forward strand.
AGCGGGCCCGCTTCCTGTCCAACGACAGCACGCTGGCCAGCTTTTCCGAGCCAGGCACCTGCTACGAGGAGTTACTCAAGTATGTGGGCCACCTGTACCGCAAGCTTAAACGCCGGGTGCTGCGCCTCTACGATAGCTTGATGACAAAGTGCTGCAAGAAGGTGAACCCCGACAATGCCAGGGTAGGGGTCAGACGTCGGCAGGGCCGCTCCATCCAGCACCTTGTCCAACAGCGTCACCAACACCGCTACCACTTGAGCAATGGCAACCGGGTGCTACGGAAAGCTCTGAAAAGGCCTGACTTCTGTAGGCCTCAAAACTGCCTCGGTGATGGCATGAACTACCCCATCATCGTGCCCTCGGCCCTCTGCAGTCACAGGGGAGCCACACCAAGGGGAAAGGGCAAGA
>CM030898.1:0-75667 GCA_018136845.1 Heterotis niloticus
CTGTACATGATGTTTTCACTGACCTTAGAGAGGATGTAGGTACAGTCTCCATGGAAGCTGTAACTCTTCCCATCATAGGTGGTGATGTGTGAACCTCCCTCCACAGAGCAGGTTTTTGGGCAGTCTTCATCCTCACAGCTCCACTGGCCTCCAGAGCAGGTGCTGATGGAAACAAGTGGTTTAGACAACACAAGTAAATTCACATAAGATCTATTCTAAAGAGCAAAAGTGTGTGGTCTGCGAAAAGGGTCCAGATTCTGACTGAGGCGGTTGTGAATGATGCTCACCATTTCCTGCAGTGGCTTGTGTAAGACTCTCCAGAACCGTACACCTTTCCATTTTGGGTACAGGGACACTGCTGCACTGGGATACAGCCACTGTGATTGATGTCATCAACAACGGTGCCTGAAAGAAACATGATAAATTCGCAGCTTGATCATCAATCTCCCACTTTTTACAGTGGATAAATACCGTGTGGCTTTCAAGAGATATTCATTTCTTTCCTGCCTTTGCGTTTCAAATGGCCTTAATATTAATTTAACGATATTTAAAGGAAGAAGAATGTAGTCTTTTCGTCAAATTTTGCATCACTTCACCCTCATCAAGTATTTTTTTATTTTTGAAGAAAACCAAACGCCTTACCAGGTGGGCAGAAACAGCCATCAATGCAGTGGTCTTCGCACAGCTGGCCTCTCTCTGTGTTGGAACACGTGTCGGCACAGGGGATCCCACATTCCTGATACTCCATGTTGAAGGGACACGTCTTGGCTGTGAGATGTGGAAAGACCAGTCAGGCATCTTAAAGCAGTCTGTGAGCTTCATCCCATCTTACTCAGTGTTTACAGCAGCGTCTTCATTAGTGTAGCTACGTGTGAAGGATCAGACTGTGCTGAGGCATGTTGGGATATGTACCGCAAAACTTGTCTGTCCTCCACTGCAGAGGTTTCCCACCAGCATGAACACACTGACGGGAGTACTCTGACATGGTGTTGCACAGACAGGAGGAGATGCTGCTGCTGTTGTCACACTGGCACATGTCTGCCACACAGGCTTTGAGGAAGGAGTTAGTGGGGACCAGGTCTTTACAGCTGCTGAAGGCAGGGTTGGAAAGCAGGCTCACATTTCAGTGTCTGAAGTAGGTGGCAAAAATTAAATTACCCAAAGTGAAGTTATATATGTACTTAAGTATTATAGTAATATAAATAGCTTAAATGGTATTCCAAGTAAAATATTTCAGGAGGCTATCCACAGGTCATTTTTCTCCTCTTACCAACATGTTATCACAGCTCTCCGTTGACTCATTGAACTCTTCTTCACAAGGTTTTCTGTTGGGTCATCCATCTCAGAAACTACTTAAAAGTTATTTTAGTGTAAATTGTATCTGTAAGAGAGTACATTGTTAATTTGTATCATCTCAGTTCGAACACAGCCTTTATTTCTTCACCCACAGAGGCTGAGTAACCTTTGAAAAATGTGAAAAAAATTTAGCCTGTTTAATGAACTCATCATAGAGCTGGATACCATTGAAGTCTCCACAGAGCCCACAGGTATGATTCCTGTATTTATTATCCATCTCCACCTGTATAACAAGTGCAGAGAAACTTTTCAGCAGGAAAGGAGTCAAAACTGTAATGCATAGCCGGGTTTAGCATACGCATACTAACTGGTGCTTTTCTACTTACTTATGGTGTACCTCTGTCATTTATTTGATCAAGAATGTTTCCTGTTGTTAAGTAAAGAATTTTTGCATTTATTCAGGGCACTTCAGTTTAATCCGTATAACGAAAAAATGTCTACCAAGAAGTCGTATTAACTGCAAGTCCTTAATTCACAGCCCACTTGAAATCAGAGCATCTTGCTACTGCAGCTAAGTATAAGTGTAACAGATGTAGATATGGCCAATTTGACTGCCCGTTTTCTTAGGGTTCTAACAGCCTCTCTACAAGTGCCTCACCAGAAGGGAGTCCTCTTCGTTCCATCTGAGAGTAATCCCCAGTTTGCTTGTGATTGTCACATACGGTGTACTCTTTTCAATCAGAACTCCATTCTGATAAATGGCAGCAAAACCTGCGGTGAATACAATTAAATGAGAAAATAGTACGCCGAAATGGTGCGCTGTGGACTTTTCTGGGTGAAAGAACCAACATCACATTTAATCTTTTTTCAAGACAGTTGTACATTAAGTAGTGTAAATATATTAACCATTTGATAACATGAATGAATTACGAGTTTTACTTGCTATCTTGGCACCTAAAATTTAAACACTGCAGTGTTTACAGGATGTATAGTTATTTCTATGCTACATGCTACATACAAAACTCTTGAATAGGGTCTTGAACAACTTTTGTATGGCACTGGCATAATTTGTCTCAGAACAATGTAGAAACATATTTGTGAAAAAGTTACAACTAATGGTGTTAATAGCTAAGAACTCACTTCTCTCCATTGATGATGACAGAGTCTTTGAAGACTTCCACAACTGTGCCTTCTAGCTTCATTGTGATCTTGCTGATGATGGGCTGGTCTCCGACTACCTGGCGCCTCATCTGAATGTTGAAGTCCTCGTAGGTGCTCTTACAGAGCGATGTCAGGATGTAGTTGCAAGTGGAAGGCTGAAACGTCACCATCAAAGGTCTTGAAGTGGTAGTTCCCCATGTGCTGCAAACCTGACCGTTGTGTGCTGGGCTCACTGCTGCAGCTCGAAAGTAACGTGTAGCATTAATATATTAGCATTAATACAGTTTTAATTTCAGTTCAAAATTACTATTTTATCTTTTTGTCAGTAATGATGCATTGAAAAAAAGTTTTTTTTTTTATCCCTTACCTGATATGACTACTGGGTTCATTGAAGGGGACTATTGTAATCTGGGTTTCTATCTGCATTGTCGAAGAAAAATTTGAGGACTTTTAAATACATGTATTACTGAAAGTTGTGCTGTACATTTTCTCTGGATGCGATTTGTGTTTCATGTTATTGAATCATATCAGTTGAATTTGTACAGACCTGAATCATGCTGATGGTTCTCCTGTGAACCATGCCGGTTATGTTCTCCACTCTTCTGTGGACCATGCATCATTTCTCCTGAGTCGTGCTGGTCACGTTCTCCACTCTTCCGTGGACCATGCATCATTTCTCCTGAGTCGTGCTGGTCACGTTTCTCCACTCTTCCGTGGACCATGCATCATTTCTCCCGAGTCGTGCTGGTCACGTTCTCCACTCTTCCGTGGACCATGCATCATTTCTCCTGAGTCGTGCTGGTCACGTTCTCCACTCTTCCGTGGACCGTGCATCATTTCTCCTGAGTCGTGCTGCTGATCACGTTCTCCACTCTTCCGTGGACCGCCATCATTTCTCCTGAGTGGAATTGCTGGTCACGTTCTCCCTCCGTGGACCATGCATCATTTCTCCTGAGTGGAGTCGCGGTCACGTTCTCCACTCTTCCGTGGACCATGCATCATTTCTCCTGGAGTGGGTGCTGGTCCGCGTTCTCCCTCTTCAAGTGGACCATGCATCATTTCTCCCGAGTCGTGCTGGTCACGTTCTCCACTCTTCCGTGGACCATGCATCATTTCTCCCGAGTCGTGCTGGTCACGTTCTCCACTCTTCCGTGGACCATGCATCATTTCTCCCGAGTCGTGCTGGTCACGTTCTCCACTCTTCGATTGGACCATGCATCTCTCCGGTCGTTAGCGGTCACGTTCTCCCACTCTTCCGTGGACCATGCATCACTTCTCCAGTCGTGCTGGTCACTTTCTCCCTTTCTTCTGTGGACCATGCATCATTCTCCTGGTGGGTGCTGGTCGTTCTCCACTCTTCCGTGGACCATGCATCATTTTCTCCTGGAGTCATTAACTGAGTCCGCGTTCTCCACTCTTCCGTGGACCATGCATCATTCTCCTGAGTCGTGCTTGGGTCACTTTCTCCCACTCTTCCGTGGACCATGCATCATTTCTCCAGTGCGTGCTGGTCCGTTTCTCCCGCTCTTCCGTGGACCATGCATCATTTCTCTCCTGGTCGTGCTGGTCGTTCTCCCTTCTTCCGTGGACCATGCATCATTTCTCCTGAGTCGTGCTGGTCATGTTCTGCCTCCCTTTCTTCCGTGGACCATGCATCATTTCTCCCGGAGTCGTGCTGGTCATTCCTCCCTTTCTCTTCCGTGGACCATGCATCATTTCTCCCAGTGGAGTACTTTTAGTCCCGCGTTCCACTCTTCCGTGGACCATGCATCATTTCTCCCGAGTCGTGCTGATCACGTTCTCCACTCTTCCGTGGACCATGCATCATTTCTCCTGAATCGTGCTGGTCACGTTCTCCACTCTTCCGTGGACCGTGCATCATTTCTCCCGAGTCGTGCTGGTCACGTTCTCCACTCTTCCGTGGACCGTGCATCATTTCTCCCGAGTCGTGCTGGTCATGTTCTCCACTCTTCTGTGGACCATGCGTATTTCTCCTGGTCGTGCTGGTCCCGTTCTCCACTCTTCTGTGGACCATGCATCATTTCTCCTGAGTCATGCTGGTCACGTTCTCCACTCTTCCGTGGACCATGCATCATTTCTCCTGAGTCGTGCTGGTCACTTTCTCCACTCTTCCGTGGACCATGCATCATTTCTCCCGAGTGGAAGTGCTGGTCACGTTCTCCACTCTCTTCCGTGGACCATACATCATTTCTCTGAGTAGAGTGCTGGTCACGTTCTCCACTCTTCCGTGGACCATGCATCATTTCTCCTGAGTCGTGCTGGTCACGTTCTCCACTCTTCCGTGGACCATGCATCATTTCTCCTGAGTCATACAGGTCGTTCTCCCTTTTATTCCGTGGACCATCATCATTTCTCCAGTGGGTGCTGGTCCGTTCTCCACTCTTCTGTGGACCATGCATCATTCTCCCCTGGGCCGTGCTGGTCGTTCTCCCCGCCTCTTCTGTGGATGGCCATCATTTCTCCCGAGTCGTGCTGGTCACGTTCTCCACTCTTCTGTGGACCATGCATCATTTCTCCTGAATCGTGCTGGTCACGTTCTCCACTCTTCTGTGGACCATGCATCATTTCTCCTGAGTCGTTGCCAGTCCGTTCTCCCGCTCTTCCGTGGACCATGCATCATTTCTCCAGTGGGTGCTGGTCACGTTCTCCACTCTTCTGTGGACCATGTCATTTCTCTGAATCGTGCTGGTCACGTTCTCCACTCTTCTGTGGACCATGCATCATTTCTCCTGAGTCATGCTGGTCACGTTCTCCACTCTTCCGTGGACCATGCATCATTTCTCCTGAGTCGTGCTGGTCACTTTGTCCACTCTTCCGTGGACCATGCATCATTTCTCCTGAGTCGTGCTGGTCACGTTCTCCACTCTTCCGTGGACCATGCATCATTTCTCGGCTTGTGCTGGTCGTTCTCCACTCTTCCGTGGACCATGCATCATTTCTCTGAGTTGTGCTGGTCGTTCTCCTCTTCTGTGGACCATGGATCATTTCTCCTGACTTGTGCTGGTCACGTTCTCCACTCTTCCGTGGACCATGCATCATTTCTCCTGAGTCGTGCTGGTCACGTTCTCCACTCTTCTGTGGACCATGCATCATTTCTCCTGAGTTGTGCTGGTCACGTTCTCCACTCTTCCGTGGACCATGCATCATTTCTCCTGAGTTGTGCTGGTCACGTTCTCCACTCTTCCGTGGACCATGCATCATTTCTCCCGAGTCGTGCTGGTCACGTTCTCCACTCTTCTGTGGACCATGCATCATTTCTCCTGAGTCATGCTGGTCACGTTCTCCACTCTTCCGTGGACCATGCATCATTTCTCCTGAGTCGTGCTGGTCACTTTGTCCACTCTTCCGTGGACCATGCATCATTTCTCCTGAGTCGTGCTGGTCACGTTCTCCACTCTTCCGTGGACCATGCATCATTTCTCCTGACTTGTGCTGGTCACGTTCTCCACTCTTCCGTGGACCATGCATCATTTCTCCTGAGTCGTGCTGGTCACGTTCTCCACTCTTCTGTGGACCATGCATCATTTCTCCTGAGTTGTGCTGGTCACGTTCTCCACTCTTCCGTGGACCATGCATCATTTTATACTCCTGAGTTGTGCTGGTCACGTTCTCTCCCCACTCTAAATTGGACCATGCATCATTTCTCGAGTGGAGTGCTGGTCGTTTCTCCCCTCTTCTGTGGACCATGCATCATTTCTCTAGTCATGCTGGTCACGTTCTCCACTCTTCCGTGGACCATGCATCATTTCTCCTGAGTCGTGCTGGTCACTTTGTCCACTCTTCCGTGGACCATGCATCATTTCTCCTGAGTCGTGCTGGTCACGTTCTCCACTCTTCCGTGGACCATGCATCATTTCTCCTGACTTGTGCTGGTCACGTTCTCCTCTCTTCCGTGGACCATGCATCATTTCTCCTGAGTGGAAGTGCTGGTCACGTTCTCCCGCCTCTTCTGTGGACCATGCATCATTCTCTGACTTGTGCTGGTCACGTTCTCCTCTTCGTGGACCATGCATCATTTCTCCTGAGAGTTGTGCTGGTCCGCGTTCTCACTCTTCTGTGGACCATGCATCATTTCTCTGAGTTGTGCTGGTCCGTTCTCCACTCTTCCGTGGACCATGCATCATTTCTCCTGAGTTGTGCTGGTCACGTTCTCCACTCTTCCGTGGACCATACTTCATTTCTCCTGAATCATGCTTTTCAGGGTGTCCACTCTTCTGTGGACCATGCATAAATCCTGTGATAACAGGTAGGTATACTTTTAGTCTCTTTTTGGGTGAATAGTAGCCTTTGATTAATAGCAAAAAGCTTAATTCTAGTTTTATTTGGTTTAATAGCTTAATTTTTGCGATTTTCAATTTCACATTTTGCAGTTTTACTGTGTTTTGCAATAAAAAATGTACTCTAGCATTTCATATTAAACATATGAACATAATATACTGAATTTACACTAGTTCCTCTTAGTAATAGCTTCTACTAATGTCTTTGACTACTGTTCCACCTGATATTTATAACATCTGATATTAAATTTACATCAGTAATGGAAGAAATATCAGTTATTCACTGATCAAACGAGGATTTTTTTGCATAATATGTGTATTTTTTACATGATTAAGCAATAGTTAATGTTATATAGGTTACTGTATAAGGTCAATATACATCACCATTTATGTTACAGTCTACAGAGGGAGAATACCCACCTGTTTCTGAGGTGAGGAACAAAGCACATAGCAGCGTCCACATCAGCACCCATGCAGGTATTCTGCTAACCGTCCCCATGATGCCTTGTGGCCGATGGCAGAGTCCTGTTTTGAGAAGTGCAAGTGTACTGAAGTGCAAGTCATTTTATACCCCTGAGAAGGCCACAGAGGCGGTTAGGATAATCCTTCATTTTCTTGAGGATGCTGTTTGACCTGATATCTTGTTTAATAAGATCTGTTTGTTTTTGAGATTTCAAAAAACCGCTCAATTTGAAATGCAAGCGATCATCAGTATTTTATTCTTTTTTTTTTTGCCCGTCCTTTTTTGAGGAAGTTGGTGGTGTTAATAAGCTATAGTGGAACAGGGAACTAGAAGTTGTACACATACCTTAAAACTATTCTATTAGGGGGTCTTTATTCAACATCTTCAGGGCATAAGCAGTGCTCAGTAAATTCTGTTCTTTTGTAACCTGTGATATTGTACAGTTTTTTTTAACAAACCATTTTTTTAACCCTTGAATAAGATTCCAACTGTCATGACTTCTGTCTGTAACTCCAAGTGAGATGTTGCTGGTATTTTTTTTACAATCAGTGACATGAAGGAAGTTCTTCTGCTAATCCAGGAACTGCATCCTGATTTTGTTGTTGGGGTTTTTAGGGCAGGGTAGAGCAGTGTTTTTTTCTCTACATAATATCCTTCCTGCCTCAGTGTTCATCTCCTGCTCTCTTAATACCCTGTCCAAACAGAAGGACAGTTTGCTAATTTCAGCTCCTCGGGCATGTGGTGCTAGTTGTTTGGATATATAATCATTCTGTACAGAGCAATGCAGGAACAAAACACGCCAACAAATATGATGATTTAAGAATTTGGATAGTTTCAGACGTTAAGCTTCTGTGTGTTTAATGTTCTCCTGGTGATAACTGAATGATGACACTTATGTCATCAGTTTTAATATGTGCATTTCATGGTTTACTTTCTTGTATGTACTGTATACTGAAACAATGCTTGGAATATGTGACAGTTTTGCATATTACATTAATCGTCTCAGGACTGTGTGGAGGTCATTGTATGCTGCTGCTGCAGATGTTTGCTAAAATTACATAGCACCAGCTCCATTTCAGCATTTTCTGTTTTGCCATTATACCATAGTCTGGCAGGGACATAAGTGCCGTCTTGAAAACTGAAGTGAAAATTATAGACCTTGATGTATGTCTTTTATTGCTCTTTTAGTAGTATGCTGGTAATAATGCCTGGTGTCTGTATGTCCATTTACTTTATTTCTGAAGGAATCCAACCAATGCAGTTATAGTTTATTGGTGAAATTAATGCTTTTTGTGCATGCAAACAAGAAGAAACAAAAAATTACAATCAATGTTAAGAGTTAAAGATTAAGAAAACAGGATCATGAAAGTAATAAAAATCAGTAACCAAAAAAAAATCATAAATAAGGAGTAAATAAAAAAAAAACAGGAACATCACATCAGCTCTTTTACTGTTTCCCAGGTGATTTTACAGGCTGGCTGGCTGCAGATGTTTAATTTGCCGTACCTCGGTCTGCAAACAGCCACATTCTTCTATGTAGATGTAAGAGTGACTGAACTTCCTCCCATCAGAGCAGATCATCTGCACCTCCTTCTCAGTGGTGGCTTTCTCCTGACAGCAGGAGCAGGAGTGGTGAACCGCTTGGGCTTCCAGGGAGTACCTGAAACAAAGAGATGGTCATGTATTTGTGGCTGGCTTCAGCTCAAGTTACAGGGAACAAATGTTTTGAATGAATGTAGTTAGAATCGGACTGATTGAGCTTGGGCATTTACATAGAGAAGGTTCCACAGGAGCCTCCGCATGCTGTTATAGGCACCAGGTCTGTGGACTGGCAGCCATCAACGTACAAGTACGTAAGTGTCGTTGTTACGTTACATGGTTTCCATGCCGGAATACCTAGGAGAGACAAATGACATAAATGATTTGGTGTTTCTCAGCACCACGTAAGGAATTGCTTCATTCACAGAATAAAGTGCTTTAAACTACTCAGTTATTAGAGATAGTTTTGGGGTGCTTACATGTGTGGCAGCAGCCATCTGGAGCAAGCACTATTGTGCCCTGCAGGAGTGGAGTAAGCAGGATGAAAAAGAAACATTTGGGTTAGTGGTTAAGAAAGATATGAAGGGCAGTCGGTTAGATGTTTAAACATGCAGAGCTATGGATATTGACTGCTGTGTGTTTGCTGTTTGGACTCACAGGAACACAATCATTGGGATTGAAGTCTGGGCACAAAATCGTAGCCTCCATGGAGATGAACTGGTTCTCGATCTGCACGCACTCGTACTTCACACACCTATTGTTAGGGGGTGTCCAAACTGTACCAGGCTGCAACATGAAGTGGATGTTCATTAACATACAAGTGGCTGCTGCGGTAATCTAGAATTACTTGAGATTTTTAATGCCGTGGTTGTCTTACCTGTACAATGTGCGTTGTCCTGTCTGGTAGCACGATGACACAGCCAGTCTGTACACATGTTCCACAGCACTGCCCAGGAACTGGCTGGTACTTGTAGCCCTGCGTAGGAAGTGAGATGGCCCTTATTCTCAGCTGTTTGTTCTGCTTTTCTTTACAGACGGAATTTCTCATTCTGCACAATTTCTAGGTTATCCTCAACAACCTTGCTTGACGGCAGATGCGAGCCTTCTTGTGGGTTCCAAACCCAAATGGACAGTGTAGAAATCACCAACTCACCACGGTCTTAATGCCTTAAACTTCTGCAAACAGAATGAAGCACTTCTGCAGAATCCCTCACCTGCGGGCAGTGGGTGTCACAGGGTATTGGGGTGCATACAATGGTATGCAGGTTGGTGTTTGGATCCACGAGAGCAGAGTCGCAGACGCACACCTCACACGTCCCCTCGGGTACAATGGCTCCTAGCTGTGTAGAGGAACATATTTACATTTGTGGCTGAATGAACACATTCTGTTTCCATGCTCATTGAGTTATAATCACCGATGAAACCAAATTAAAAGCACAATTCTTACAAAAAAAAAAAATGTAATAAAAAATAGTAAAGAAACTGAAACAAGCAAGTAGGAAAAGCTCTTGTCTGGCAGAGAGAATTGGCTCCTCCCTAGACCAGTGTTGCATTTTGAAAACGTGCATTCTCACCTGGTACTCCGTGTTGTTGAAAACGCAGACACCTTTAGGTTCTGTGAAGAAAGACAAGGGTGTCGGAGGAGGACTGCCGATGGGACATTTGCATTAACCGGGAAAATCAAGTGTAGCTGAGGTGAACGCAGACATTTCTATGATTTTTGAGCAACTCACCACAACCGTAAACAGGACAACAAGGCCCCATGGTTGTCACTATTTTGAATCCAACTTGGCATTGAGGCATTGCTGGACAAAGATGTGGATTACATTCTGTTGGGAAATATGACAAAAACAAGCAATCAGAACAGAAAAACATTACGTTTTATGAAAATTTTTTCCCCTCTCCCGGTGAAACTGCCGCAACGTTTTAGGTTTTCCTGCTCAGTGTTACCAACCGCATTTTGTGGTCTGGCAGCAGCCAACTGTCTCATTGACCTCCACTTGCCCCTCCTCATTGCAGGAGACTGAGGCTGCAGTGGGGCAGGTCAGCGGATTGCACACAACTGTCAGAGTTTCAGGGAGACACACGCACTCCTGACATTCGCTGACCCAGGAGGACCCAGCCTGGCAAGGAGAAAACAGCAGTTAAAAAGGTGCAGGCAGTAGGCAGCAGTGATCAGTGCTTCTTAGAGAAGTTGTAGTAGTGCTCTGTGATGTAGCAGTTAAAGCACTGAAGTCAGGACCCATTGGTTCATTCTCCCAAAAACTGTAGTCTCTGCGGGCCTTCATGTTGATAAATGAAGAATTCATACAATCGACAAACAAGTGGTCCTCTGGGTGGGGGACACGAACTGATCAGTAGTGATATGAAGCGCAAGCAGTGGATGGGGATTCATTCCAGTTACCTCTTTCCATTGGTTGTTGGGCAGCTGGCAGACATCTGCGGGTTCACACAGATACAAACGAAAAGCTGTTACTTGTGCTGGTTTTGCCACAGAATTATGTGATTACATGCACTTTGTGTAACTCCAACTTTTTCTGTGTATCAGTACACCGAGTCCAGACTGAAAGTTTTTGTGCAGTGGTGTTTGGCAAATGTTAGCATTAGAATTTTCACGATTGATGTGTTGCCTGAATGTGTCTCTTAATCGTGGCAAAAAAGAATGGGAGCGCTCACCACAGCTGGGCAGACAGATATCTGAGCCTGGGCTGAAAAGGGTCGTACCAGGAGGGCAGTAGCAGCCCTCAGCAAACACAGTATCCATAACGCTGAACTTATTTTTGACTGCGAGGAACTTTGTATTGTACCTGTAATAATAGTGATGATTAATGAATAACCTGAGGACATAAGACATTTTTTTTTTCCTGATGATAAAATATAACCTCCCTCTGCCAGGACAAATACAGAACAGACTTGAGTCCAACAAATGTGTCAATGCCAGTGCATCTCACCTGGTGTTACAGGTTGGTTCTATCAGTGGGCCGCAGGGCTCATACGTTTTCGGGGCTTCACATTTGTAGTCTGAGGTTAGAAATGCAGTAGAAAACATGGTCATTACATCAGCGAATGCCTGAACAAGGTTTCGATGTTTGTCGCACAGGCATTTTGAGCAAATGTACTCACCGCATTTTCCGTCTGTAGAGGTCCTCCAGTCAACACATATTCCCTGAGATGCACAAGCAGCTGCGTAGATCTGCAGACTGCTGCATCCAATGGAGGTGTTGTTCATGTAGCAGGAGTCAAACTTGCAGCCCTTATAAAATGGCTCAACAGGGAGGATGCTGTGGCATTTTTTAAAGACCCTAAAGGAAAGGAAATTAAAACATCAAACTTGGTAAAGCACTGTATCTTGGTAGTTTTCTTGTGAGTAGTTGGACGGACAGAGCAGGAGGAGTAGAAGGAGCAGTAGAAATCAAGTACATTTATTGAGAACACGGAAAACTTTGGTGAGTCCTTACTGGCTAAGAAGCACTTCACAGATGGCTGGTTCGCAGTCTGGCGGTGATGGTGGGCTGGGTGCTGGTGGCAAGCAGTTTGTGTTATTGAAGGGCCAGTGTCCTGCCATGTCCTCGCAGGAAGAATCGATCGTTCCGTCGGGCAAGCGGCAGTCATCCTTTTGGTTGTTGTCACACGTTCCTTACAGGTGCGGGAGAGGAACTTGTTAGAGATACATTTTCACTTTTGTACCGAGTTTGCACTTTTATCTTCATGTTTCTGTACAGCTGGCACATGCTTGTGTAGAAGAATAATTGCTGAGGAAATGTTACCATTTCCTTATTTCTGTGGTGGAAGTTAAACTTGATCGATACTTCGGACGGATACTGTAATATGAGGAATAGTGCTGGTTAGAAGTGGATGGGAATGCAAACACCATACTTACCACACTGTCCCTCGGTGTTGTTGGAGAACATTGAGAATGGCAGCTGGATGTTGAACATGATACCTTTGAACTTGACCCATGCACTGATAGCTGGTATGTACAACACGGTTTCAATTCCATTCTCTGTGATCCTGAAGTCCTTGTTTTCATAGGCTGCGGACACTAGCTTGTGGTTGACATAAATCTGAAACGTTAAACAAGTACTTGTTAAGCCGTTGATAATGACAGCGTATCAAGGTAATATTATTTAAAGAAAAACTAACAATTTGTGAAACATTTTCTGAGCTGGTTCACAGAATATCTTTTCCATAAAATGTTCATTATAACAGGATATCTGTTTAAAATATTGGTTAAGTTTTACAGGTATACTCTTGAGACAAGTTTTTAAATTAGAACATCGAAGTTACCAAGTTTTCAAAAATTCCTTTGACTTCCTTCTGTGTCATGAAGATCTCGTAGGATTTGTAGAACACGGTTAGAGATTTGGGACAGGAGAGCCCATTAGGAGAGTCGCAGTAGTAGTTTTCAATCACCACGCGGAAATTGTATCTCGGGTCAATCTCCTTGACCAAAACATATGAACAGTTGCCTTGGAAGCTGTAATATGTGCCATCGAAGGTGATGTAGTGGGGGTCTCCCCATCCAGAGCAGATGCCTGAAGAGATGTAAGAATTCAAATCAAGCATTGTTTTTTTTTTTTATTTCATTACATTGACATAATTGGAAGAGCAATAGTCTAGAATACGCTATGGATTTTGAAGTGTACCGATAACTTTGCAGATATGGGCAAAGTACACATCAGCTGAAAAAGTTTCTGATGACTACAAAATGATTATACTTAATATTATTACTATAGTGGATATCAAACTTGTGGTTAAAAAACCAAGAACTACTGCAGCGTTGGGTAGTAGAAGCTTGGATAATGGGGGATAACTTTATAAAGCAGTTAGCACATGTTTTTTCCCCTCTATATCTTGATCTTCGTTTTTCATGGTATTGGAAGCTGCAACATTTATTTAAGGTCAGGAAAGAGAATGTAGTTATTAGCTATAAGATTACTCTCTTCTTAGATACTACACATTTTTCCACTGTGCACTTAGAAGGCACACGTGTGAATGAATCCTTTAGTTACAATTTTAACGTGCGCTCGGAAGATTTTTGTATACAGTATGTCTGTTTTAGGAACCAGAACTTACACTGGCATTCATACTTGAAGCAACATCCAGATTCGTCATAAACCTTAACTGGACTGTAGGTGTTCTGACACACAGGTTTTGTCACCGGTGGACATTTCAGTGGTGTCACAATAGTAGTCCCATCAATGCATGTAATATTCTTGCAACCTTCACGCTTGGATTCACCGTTCTGACAAGACAGAAATATTAAGAAACCTTTTAAACACTTTTATATATATTTGCTCACAATAATATGATCATTATCAAAATAAGTTTGAATTGAATAGTTATTGTTCCTTCAAACATTTCAAGCGTGCACATTATTTGTCAATTTATCGAGAAGGGTTACCTTTAGTGGAGGTGTGTAGTAAAAACAGTTTGAAGGCTGTGTGGTAGATGGAGTACTCGTGAACCAGCTGGTTGGAGATTGTTTGGTTGTGGATGGGCAGAAGACAGTGGTTGGAGTTGTAGGTAGAGGAGTTGTAGTGCTGCAGGGTCCAGAGTATTTCTCTACTGTGCAGTTTTCATTGCAGTAAGCACTATAACACCACCCCTCGTGGTCAGTGACATTGTAGATCATTGAACCTGGTTATTGAAAAAAGAAAGTAATAACGTGATTCATATTGGTACATTTTTGTTTCAGATTTGTTTCAACAAAACAGTGATTCCGGTTATGTTTGTTATTGGTGAAATGAGGCAGCTGTTTATTTGGGACAAATCTTAAAGAACAAAGTCAAATGGAGAAAGTGGCCAGAATTTCTATCACTTATTTCAAATACAGTGCCATTTAAATGAACCCAATGACTGTGGCATTGCTGGATTTCCACTTGTAACCTCCTCAGTCCTCTTTGACTTGACACCCAAACTAATAGCATCAGTTGCATATGCTTGGTTTATTGTTTCGTTACGAGCCTACGTTGATTCACACAGTTCAGAAAAATGCAGTTGGTACAGTTTGTTGTACTGATTTTTAAAAATGTTTTTTTCCTAAAATTTCAAATCCTGCCAAAGTACTATGTGAAAATTTACACAAAGCAAAAAAAATTCAATATTAAATAAATCAAAATTTCAATTAGTCATAATCAACTAGTAGACATAACCGGTGCTGAGTGATGAAATTTGTAACTATATATTTGATACATCTGCTAAATGAGCAGCAGTTTAAAAGGAAACTAAACAAGCAGCCAAACAGATTATATATGTGTTTTAAATATTTATCTCTTATTGTTCTATATCTAATTTCACTTCATATGTTACACACTGGTATGTATTTCATCTTCTTCTTCTTTCGGCTGCTCCTGTTAGGGGTCGCCAGCGATCAATTGTTTCCACTTCTTCCTGTCCTCTGCATCTTTTACCGTCACACCCACCACCTGCATGTCCTCCTTCACCACATCCATAAATCTCCTCTTAGGCCTTCCTCTTCCTCTTTGCCTGGCAGCTCCATCCCAGCATCCTTCTCCGACATATCCAGAATCGCTCCTCTCCATTACGTCCAAACCAACGCATCTCAATTCCTCTGACTTTTGTCTCCAAAACCTGCCTAAATCATATTGACCTCTAATATACTTCATTTCTAATCCTGTTCATCCGCCACACCCATTGCAAAATCTTAACATCTTTTAACTCTGCTACCACCAAGCTCTGCCTCCTGTCTTTTGGTCATGCCACCGTCTCCAACCCATAAAGCATAGCTAGTCTCACTACCATCTTGTAGACCTTCCCTTTCACTCTTGCTGGTACCCTTCCATCACAAATCACTCCTGACACTCTTCTCCACCCACTCCACCCTGCCTGCACTCTCTTCACCTCTCTTCCAATAATTCCTCATTACTTTTGGAACTTGATCGCAAGTATTTAAATTGAATTCACCTTCGCCAACTCTATTCCCTGCATCCTCACCATTCCTCTGTCCTTCCTCTCATTTATGCACATGTATTCTCTCTTAGTCCTACTGACCTTTATTCCTCTTCTTTCTAGAGCATATCTTCACCTCTCCAAGGTCTCCTCAACCTGCCTCCCACACTCACTACAGATCACAATGTCATCTGCAAATGATTATACCCATGGCAGATTCCTGTCTGCTGATCTCATCTGTCAACCTGTCCATCACTATTGCAAATAAAAAAGACTCAAAGCTGATCCTGATATGTATTTCACATATATTAAGGGCTTCCACTGGATATATACCACTGATATGTATTTCATACATTTTTAAATTATTTCCATGAGAACTGACATCATGCCAACAGCTAATTTAACTAGAGTAATTTATCCCAGTATATCGCAGTTCACAAAAATCTAATGTGTTAAAAAAATATATATATATAGCAAAATTCAACTTACCACGATTATAATTAGTTCCATTGAACTGACAACATATAGCATGAGATTGTGGAGGGAATTTTGTAACCGTTGGTCCGGTTTTAATAGAAAATGTACTTCCTGTAGTACTTATAGTTGTTGCTGGAGTTGAACAGTATGGAGATGGAGAGCAACATTCCACTCTGATCTCATAATCAAAGCACTGTTTCTGCAGGCCTTGATTTTTATTTGGCAGAGGAGTCCAACAGATGTGTTGCACACCACATCCTGGCCCACCTGAGAGGGAAGTCCCGGTACTCTTTTTAGCTCTGCATTGAATTGATGTTGGTTTTGTGCAAATATGTATCCTGAATCAATGATCTTCTTGATGGATTCATCATCACCACCATGGGTCCCGATGTTGGACTATGGGTTCACGCCTATCCAAGAGTGGACCAATTGCAGAAAGGCGTCCGCGCACGCAAACTGTGGTCCCAGTAACTTCTGTCTGCTGATGGAGTTGTAGCACTTTGTTGTTGTTGTTGTTGTTGGCGCTTTGTAGTTGTGGTGGTCGTTGTTGTTGTGCTTGTAGTTGTGGTGGTTAAGTTGGTGGCGTTGTTGTACAGTGGCGGAGATGGAGAGCAACATTCCACTCTGATCTCATAATCAAAGCACTGTTTCTGCAGGCCTTGATTTTTATTTTGGCAGAGGAGTCCAACAGATGTGTTACACACCACATCCTGGCCCAGCTCTGAGAGTGGAAGTCCCGGGTACTCTTTAGCTCTGCATTGAATTGATGTTGGTTTTGTGCAAATATGTATCCCTGAACTAAATTGATTCTTTTGATGATTCTTATCATCACCCACCGCTTGGGTCCTGGATGCAAGGACGGGTTTCAATGTCAGATCCAAGAGACCACTCAATACGTGTCCGCCATCGCAAACTTTCGTGGTCCCAGTACTTGTCTGGGTTGATGGAGTTGTAGTAATTTGTTGTTGTTGTTGTTGATGCTAGAAGTTGTGCTGGTCGTGTTGTTGCTGTTGGCGTAGTTGTGCTGGTCGTTGTTGTTGTTGGCGCGCGTTTGTAGAAGCCAGGGTGGTTGTTGGTATTTGTTGTACAGTATGGAGATGGAGAGCAACATTCCACTCTGATCTCATAATCAAAGCACTGTTTCTGCAGGCCTTGATTTTTATTTTGGCAGAGAAGTCCAACAGATGTGTTGCACACCACATCCTAGCCCAATCCTGAGAGTGGAAGAAGTCCCGGTACCTTTTTTAGCTCTGCATTGAATTGATGTTGGTTTTATAAATATGTACCCGGAATCAATGATCTTCTTGATGGATTCATCATCACCACCGCTGGGTCCCGGCGTTGGACGGCTCACGCCTATCCGCTAAGAGGACCACTCACACATGTGCCCTGGAAAACTGTGGTCCAACTTCTGTCTGGGGTTGATGGAGTTGTAGTACTTGTTGTTGTTGTTGTTGGCGTTGTAGTTGTGCTGGTCGCGTTGTTGGCTATGCTGGTGCTTGTAGTTGTTGTGGTTGTTGGTGGCGTTGTTGTGCCAGTATGGAGATGGAGAGCAACATTCCACTTCTGATCTCATAATCAAAGCACTGTTTTGTACCTTGATTTTATTTTGGCAGAGGAGTCCAACAGATGTGTTGCACACCACATCCTGGCCCAGCTCTGAGAGTGAAGTCCCGGGTACTCTTAGCTCTGGTAATGAATTTGATGTTGGTTTCGAAAATATGTATCCCGGAATCAACACTTTTTGATGGATTCATCATCACCACCGCTAACCTCCGGCGTTGACGGCTCACGCTTCATCCAAGAGGACCACTCGCACATGTGTCCGCATTGCAAACTATTGTGGTCCCAGTAACTCGTCTGCTGATGGAGTTGTAGTACTTGTTGTTGTTGTTGGCGCGAAGTTGTGCTGGTCGCTGTTGTTGTTGGCGCGCTTGTAGTTGTGGTGGTCGTTGTTGTTGCTGGCGGCGCTTTTGTGCTTGTAGTTGTGGTGGTTGTTGGTGGCGTTGTTGTACACAGTATGGGAGATGGAGAGCAACATTCCACTTCTGATCTCATAATCAAAGCACTGTTTCTGCAGGCTCTGATTTTATTTGGCAGAGGAGTCCAACCAGATGTGTTGCACACCACATCCTTAGCTCAACTTTGAGGAGTGTCCCGGTACTTTTTAGCTCTGCATTGAATTGATGTTGGTTTTGTGCAAATATGTATCCCGAATCAATGATCTTCTTGATGGATTCATCATCACCACCGCTGGGTCCCGATGTTGGACGGCTCACGTCTATCCAAGAGGACCACTCACACATGTGTCCGTTAATGCAAACTGTGGTCCCAGTAACTTCTGTCTGGGTTGATGGAGTTGTAGTACTTGTTGTTGTTGTTGTTGTTGGCGTTGTAGTTGTGGTGGTCGTTGTTGTTGTTGGCGCGGTGCTTGTAGTTGTGGTGGTTGTTGGTATGCTTGTTGTACAGTATGGAGATGGAGAGCAACATTCCACTTGATCTCACAATCAAAGCACTGTTTCCTGCAGGCCTTGATTTTATTTTGAGTCCAACAGATGTGTTGCACACCCTATATCCTGGCCCAGCTCTGGGAGAGTGGAAGTCCCGGCACTCTTACTCTGGCATTGAATTGATGTTGGTTTTGTGCAACATGTATCCCGGAATCAATGATCTTCTTGATGGATTCATCATCACCACCGCTGGGTCCCGATGTTGGACGGCTCACGTCTATCCAAGAGGACCACTCGCACATGTGTCCGTTAATGCAAACTGTGGTCCCAGTAACTCTGTCTGCTGATGGAGTTGTAGTAATTTGTTGTTGTTGTTGTTGTTGGCGTTGTTGTGGTGGTCGTTGCTGTTGTTGGCGTTGTGCTTGTAGTTGTGGTGGTTGTTGCAGCGTTGTTGTACAGGCATGGAGATGGAGAGCAACATTCCACTCCCCTGATCTCATAATCAGCACTGTTTCTGCAGGCCTTGATTTTTATTTTGGCAGAGGAGTCCAACAGATGTGTTGCACACCACATCCTGGCCCAGCTCTGAGAGTGGAAGTCCCGGGTACCCAGCTCTGCATTGAATTGATGTTGGTTTTGTGCAACATGTATCCCGAATCAATGATCTTCTTGATGGATTCATCATCACCACCGCCGCTGGGTCCCGGCGTTGGACGGCTCACTTCATCCAAGAGGACCACTCACACATATGTCCGTACGTAAACTGTGGTCCCAGTAACTTCTGTCTGCTGATGGAGTTGTAGTACTTGTTGTTGCTTGTTGGCGAAGCAAAGGGTCGTTGCTGTTGTTGGCATGCTTGTAGTTGTTGTGGTCGTTGTTGTTGTTGGCGTTGTGCTTGTAGTTGTGGTGGTTGCTGTTGGTGGCGTTGTTGTACAGTATGGAGATGGAGAGCAACATTCCACTGATCTCATAATCAAAGCACTGTTTCTGCAGGCCTTGATTTTATTTTGGCAGAGGAGTCCATCAGATGTGTTGCACACCACATCCTGGCCCAACTCTGAGAGTGGAAGTCCCGGTACTCTTTTTTAGCTCTGCATTGAATTGATGTTGGTTTTGTGCAAATATGTATCCTGAATCAATGATCTTCTTGATGGATTCATCATCACCACCGCTGTCCCGATGTTGGACGGCTCACGTTCCATTCAAGAGACCACTCACACATGTGTCCGCACGTAAACTGTGGTCCCAGTAACTTTGTCTGCTGATGGAGTTGTAGTAATTTGTTGTTGTTGTTGTTGGCGCGTAGTTGTGCTGGTCGTTGTTGTTGTTGGCGCTGTAGTTGTGCTGGTCGCTGTTGTTGTTGGCGCGTGCTTGTAGTTGTGGTGGTTGTTGGTATGCGAAAGTTGTACAGTATGGAGATGGAGAGCAACATTCCACTCTCTGATCTCATAATCAAAGCACTGTTTCTGCAGGCCTTGATTTTTTTATTTTTGGCAGAGAAGTCCAACAGGATGTGCTGGTACACCACATCCTGGCCCAACTTGAGAGTGGGCATGTCCGGGTACTCTTTAGCTCTGCATGGAATTGATGTTGGTTTTGTGCAAATATGTATCCCGGAATCAATGATCTTCTTTTGATGATTCATCATCACCACCGCTGGGTCCCGGAGTGTTGACGGCTCACGTCCAAGAGACCACTTCACACATGTGTCCGCTAATGCAACTGTGGTCCCAGTAACTTCTGTCTGGGTTGATGGAGCTAGTAGTACTTGTTGTTGTTGTTGTTGGCGCTAGTAGTTGTGCTGGTCGTTGTTGTTGTTGGCGGCGTTGTGCTTGTAGTTGTTGTGGTTGTTGGTGGCGTTGTTGTACAGTATGGAGATGGAGAGCAACATTCCACTCTGATCTCATAATCAAAGCACTGTTTCTGCAGGCCTTGATTTTTATTTTGGCAGAGAAGTCCAACAGATGTGTTGTGCACACCACATCCTGGCCCAACTCTGAGAGTGGAAGTCCCTACTCTTTTAGCTCTGCATTGAATTGATGTTGGTTTTGTGCAAATATGTATCCCGGAATCAATGATCTTCTTGATGGATTCATCATCACCACCGCTGGGTCCCGATGTTGGACGGCTCACGTCTATCCAAGAGGACCACTCACACATGTGTCCGCACGCAAACTGTGGTCCCAGTAACTTCTGTCTGCTGATGGAGTTGTAGTACTTGTTGTTGTTGTTGTTGGCGCTAGAAGCAGCGCTGGTCGTTGTTGTTGTTGGCGGCGTTGTGCTTTGTAGTTGTTGTGGTTGTTGGTGGCGTTGTTGTACAGTATGGAGGATGGAGAGCAAATATTCCACTTCTGATTCATGCAATCAGCACCTGTTTCTGGCAGGCCTTGATTTTTATTTTGGCAGAGGAGTCCACGATGCACACCACCACTCTGGCCCAGCTCTGAGAGGTGCGGAAGTCCCGCACCTTTTAGCTCTGGCATTGAATTGATGTTGGTTTTGTGCAAATATGTATCCCGGAATCAATGATCTTCTTTGATGGATTCATCATCACCAACGCCAAGTCCCGATGTTGGACTGCCCACGCCTATCCAAGAGGACCACTCGCATGTGTCCGCACGCAAACTGTGGTCCCAGTAACTTCTGCCTGCTGATGGAGTTGTAGTACTTGTTGTTGTTGTTGGCGCCAGTAGTTGTGCTGGTCGTTGCTGTTGTTGAAGTGCTGTAGCTGTGGGTGGTCGCTGTTGCTGTTGGCGCAAGCAGTTTTAAAGTCAGGTGGTTGTTGGTATGCTTGTTGTACAGAAGGGAGATGGAGAGCAACATTCCACTCTGATCTCATAATCAAAGCACTGTTTCTGCAGGCCTTGATTTTTATTTTGGCAGAGGAGTCCAACAGATGTGTTGCACACCACATCCTGGCCCAACTCTTTAGAGTGGAAGTCCCGGAATTTTTAGCCCCTGGGCATTGAATTGATGTTGGTTTTGTGCAAATATGCATCCCGAATCAATGATCTTCTTGATGGATTCATCATCACCACCGCTGGGTCCTGGATATTGGACGGCTCACGTCTATCCAAGAGGACCACTCGCACATGTGTCCGTTACTGCAAACTGTGGTCCCAGTAACTTCTGTCTGGGTTGATGGAGTTGTAGTACTTGTTGTTGTTGTTGTTGTTGGCGCCGTAGTTGTGGTGGTCGTTGTTGTTGTTGGCGTTGTGCTTGTAGTTGTGGTGGTTGTTGGTGGCGTTGTTGTACAGTATGGAGATGGAGAGCAACATTCCACTCTGATCTCATAATCAAAGCACTGTTTCTGCAGGCCTTGATTTTATTTTGGCAGAGGAGTCCAACAGATGTGTTGCACACCACATCCTGCCCAGCTCTGAGAGTGGTCCTGCACTTCCTTTAGCTCTGCATTGAATTGATGTTGGTTTTGTGCAATATGTATCCCGAATCAATGATCTTCTTTGAGGATTCATCATCACCACCGCTAAGTCCCGGCGTTGGACGGCTCAATGCCTATCCAAGAGGACCACCGCACATGTGTCCGCACGCAAACTGTGGTCCCAGTAACTTGTCTGCTGATGGAGTTGGGTAGTACTTGTTGTTGTTGTTGGCGCTTTGTAGTTGTGCTGGTCGTTGCTGTTGTTGGCTATGCCAGTTGTGGTGGTCGTTGTTGTTGTTGGCGTTGTGCTTTGTAGTTGTGGTGGTTGTTGGTATGCTTGTTGTACAGTATGGAGATGGAGAGCAACATTCCACTTGATCTCAGCAATCAAAGCACTGTTTCTGCAGGCCTTGATTTTTATTTTGGCAGAGGAGTCCAACAGATGTGTTGCACACCACATCCTGGCCCAACTCTGAGAGTGGAAGTCCCGGGTACTCTTTAGCTCTGCATTGAATTGATGTTGGTTTTGTGCAAGTATGTATCCCGGAATCAATGATCTTCTTGATGGATTCATCATCACCACCGCTGGGTCCTGATGTTGGGATTGCCCACGCTCATCCAAGAGGACCACCACACATGTGTCCGCTAATGCAAAACTGTGGTCCCAGTAACTTCTGTCTGCTGATGGAGTTGTAGTAATTTGTTGTTGTTGTTGTTGGCGTTGTAGTTGTGGTGGTCGTTGTTGTTGTTGGCGCGGTGCTTGTAGTTGTGGTGGTGGTTGGTGGCGTTGTTGTACAGTAAGTATGGAGATGGAGAGCAACATTCCACTTGATCTCATAATCAAAGCACTGTTTCTGCAGGCCTTGATTTTTATTTTTTGCAGAGGAGTCCAACAGATGTGTTGGGTACACACCACATCCCAGCCCAACTCTGGAGAGTGGAAGTCCCGGCAATTTTTAGCTCTGCATTGAATTGATGTTGGTTTTGTACAAATATATATTCCAATCAATGATCTTCTTGATGGATTCATCATCACCACCGCTTGGGTCCCGGCGTTGGACGGCTCACCATCCAAGAGGACCACTCGCATGTGTCCGCACGCAAACTGTGGTCCCAGTAACTTCTGTCTGGGTTGATGGAGTTGTAGTACTTGTTGTTGTTGTTGTTGGCGTTGTAGTTGTGCTGGTCGTTGTTGTTGTTAAGGCGCTTGTGCTTGTAGTTGTGGTGGTGGTTGTTGGTGGCGTTGTTGTACAAAGTATGAGATGAGAGCAACATTCCACTTCATCTCATAATCAAAGCACTGTTTCTGCAGGCCTTGATTTTTATTTTTGGCAGAGGAGTCCAACAGATGTGTTGCACACCGCTGATTCTGGCCCAGCTCTGAGAGTGGAAGTCCCGGTACTTTTTAGCTCTGCATTGAATTGATGTTGGTTTTGTGCAAATATGTATCCCGGAATCAATGATCTTCTGATGGATTCATCATCACCACCGCTGTCCCGGCGTTGACCAAGTGCTCTCACGCCTATCCAAGAGTGACCTACCGCACATGTGTCCGCTATCGCAAACTGTGGTCCCATAGCAATTTCTGCGTCTGCTGATGGAGTTGTAGTACTTGTTGTTGCTGTTGTTACGCCAGAAGTTGTGGTGGTCGTTGTTGTTGTTGGCGCGGTGTTTGTAGCGTTGTGCTGGTCGTTGTTGTTGCTGGGCGCTTGTGCTTGTAGTTGTGGTGGTTGTTGGGTATGCGGTATGTGCAGTGGAGATGGAGATAACATTCACTCTGATCTCATAATCAAAGCACTGTTTCTGCAGGCCTTGATTTTTATTTTGGCAGAGGAGTCCAACAGATGTGTTGCACACCACATCCTGGCCCAGCTCTAGAGTGGGAAGTCCTGGGTACCTTTAGCTCTGCATTGAATTGATGTTGGTTTTGTATTAAATATGTATTCCGAATCAATGATCTTCTTGATGGATTCATCATCACCACCGCTGGGTCCCGGCGTTGGACGGTCTATCCAAGAGGACCACTCGCACATGTGTCCGTTAATGCAAACTGTGGTCCCAGTAACTTCTGTCTGGGTTGATGGAGTTGTAGTACTTGTTGTTGTTGTTGTTGGCTGCCAGAAGGTGGGTGGTCGCTGTTTGCTATTACGGCGCTTGTAGTTGTGGTGGTCGTTGTTGTTGTTGGCGGCGCAGTTTATGAAGTTGTGCGCTGTTGGTGGCGTTGTTGTACAGTATGAGATGGAGAGCAACATTCCACTTCTGATCTCATAATCAAAGCTAACTGTTTCTGCAGGCCTGGATTTTATTTTGCAGAGGAGTCCAACAGATGTGTTGCACACCACATCCTGGCCCAGCTCTGAGAGAGTGGAAGTCCCGGTACCTTTAGCTCTGCATTGAATTGATGTTGGCTTTTTGTGCAAATATGTATCCCGAATCAATGATCTTCTTGATGGATTCATCACCACCGCTGGGTCCTGGCGTTGGACGGCTCACGCCTATCCAAGAGGACCACTCACACATGTCCGCACGCAAAACTGTGGTCCCAGTAACTTCTGTCTATTGGGCTGATGGAGTTGTAGTACTTGTTGTTGTTGTTGTTGTTGGCGGCGCTGTAGTTGTGGTGGTCGCGTTTGTGTTGTTGGCGCTTGTGCTTGTAGTTGTGGTGGTTGTTGGTAGCGTTGTTGCACAGTATGGAGATGGAGAGCAACATTCCACTCTGATCTCATAATCAAAGCACTGTTTCTGCAGGCCTTGATTTTTATTTTGGCAGAGGAGTCCAACAGATGTGTAAGTTGCACACCACATCCTGGCCCAGCTCTCTGAGAGTGGAAGTCCCGGGCACTCTAGTTTCAAATAGAATTGATGTTGGTTTTGTGCAAATATGTATCCCGGAATCAATGATCTTCTTTGATGGATTCATCATCACCACCGCTGGGTCCTGATGTTGACGGCTCACGTTCATCTCAAGAGGACCACTGCATTACGTGTCCGCATCGCAAACTGTGGTCCCAGTAACTTCTGTCTGCTGATGGAGTTAGAATAATTGTTGTTGTTGTTGGCGTAGTTGTGCTGGTCGTTGTTGTTGTTGGGCCATGCTGTAGTTGTGGTGGTCGCTGTTGTTGTTGGCTACAAGCAGTTTGGTAGTTGTGGTGGTTGTTGGTATGCTTGTTGTACAGTACGGAGATGGAGAGCAACATTCCATTCTGATCTCATAATCAAAGCACTGTTTCTGTACTTTTATTTTATTTTGGCAGAGGAGTCCAACAGATGTGGGTTGCACACCACATCCTGGCCCAACTCTGAGAGTGGAAGTCCCGGTACTCTTTTAGCTCTGCATTGAATTGATGTTGGTTTGTGCAAATATGTATCCCGAATCAATGGATCTTCTTTGATGGATTCATCATCACCACCGCTAAGGTCCTCCGGCGTTGGACGGCTCACGCCTATCCAAGAGGACCACTTCAGCACATGTGTCCGGCGCACGCAAACTGTGGTCCCAGTAACTTGCCTGCTGATGGAGTTGTAGCACTTGTTGTTGTTGTTGTTGTTGGCGCTGTAGTTGTGGTGGTCGTTGTTGTTGTTGGCGTTGTGCTTGTGGAAGTTGTGGTGGTTGTTGCGGCGTTGTTGTACAGTATGGAGATGCAGGAGCAACATTCCACTCTGATCTCATAATCAAAGCACCGTTTCTGCAGGCCTTGATTTTATTTCTTGGCAGAGGAGTCCAAACAGATGTGTTGCACACCACATCCTGGCCCAGCGCTCTGGAGAGTGGAAGTCCCGGTACTTTTAGCTCTGCATTGAATTGATGTTGGTTTTGTGCAACATGTATCCCCGGAATCAATGATCTTCTTGATGGATTCATCATCACCACCGCTGGGTCCCGATGTTGGACGGCTCACGTCTATCCAAGAGGACCACTCGCACATGTGTCCGCACGCAAAACTGTGGTCCCAGTAACTTGTCTGGGCGATGGAGTTGTAGTACCGGTTGTTGTTGTTGGCGCTAGAAGGTGCTGGTCGTTGTTGTTGTTGGCGCATGCCAGTTGTGGCAGGTCGTTGTTGTTGTTGGGCGCTGGTGCTTGTAGTTGTGGTGGTTAAGCAGGCGTTGTTGTACAGTATGGAGATGGAGAGCAACATTCCACTCTGATCTCATAATCAAAGCACTGTTTCTGCAGGCCTTGATTTTTATTTTGGCAGAGTGAGTCCAACAGATGTGTTGCACAACACATCCTGCCCAACTCTGAGAGTGGAAGTCCCGGTACTCTTAGCTCTGCATTGAACATGTTGGTTTGCAAATATGTATCCCGGAATCAATGATCTTCTTGAGGGATTCACCATATCACCACCGCTGTCCCATGTTGGACGGCTCACGCCTATCCAAGAGGACCACTCACACATATGTCCGTTAATGCAAACTGTGGTCCCAGTAACTTCTGTCTGGGTTGATGGAGTTGTAGTACTTGTTGTTGTTGTTGTTACGCTTAGTTGTGCTGGTCGTTGTTGTTGTTGTTGGATGGGCAAGCAGTTTGTAGTTGTGTGGTGGTTGTTGCAAGCAGTAGTATGGAGATGGAGAGCAACATTCCACTTCTGATCCTGCTAATCAAAGCACTGTTTCTGCAGGCCTTGATTTTTATTTTTGGCAGAGGAGTCCAACAGATGTGTTGCACACCACATCCTGGCCCAACTCTGGAGAGTGGGAAGTCCCGGTACTCTTAGCTCTGCATTGAATTGATGTTGGTTTTGTGCAACATATGTATCCCGAATCAATGATCTTCTTGATGGATTCATCATCACCACCGCTGTCCCGGCAAGTTGACGTGCTCACACGCCTATCCAAGAGGACCACTCACACATGTGTCCGCATCGCAAACTGTGGTCCCAGTAACTTCTGTCTGCTGATGGAGTTGTAGTACTTGTTGTTGTTGTTGTTGGCGTTGTAGTTGTGGTGGTCGTTGTTGCTAAGGGCGCGCAGTGCTTGTAGTTGTGGCGGTTGTTGGTGGCGCAGTTGTACAGCATGGGAGAGATGGAGAGCAACATTCCACTTCTGATCTCAAGCAATCAAAGCACTGTTTCTGCAGGCCTTGATTTTTATTTTGGCAGAGGAGTCCAACAGATGTGTTGCACACCACATCCTGGCCCAACTCTGAGAGTGGAAGTCCCGGCAATTTTTTAGCTCTGCATTGAATTGATGTTGGTTTCGTGCAAATATGTATCCCGAATCAATGATCTTCTTGATGGATTCATCATCACCACCGCTAGTCCCGGCGTTGGACGGCTCACGCCTATCCAAGAGGACCACTCACACATGTGTCCGGCATCGCAACCATTGTGGTCCCAGTAACTTCTGTCTGCTGATGGAGTTGTAGTACTTGTTGTTGTTGTTGGCGCGTAGTTGTGCTGGTCGCGTTGTTGTTGTTGGCGTTGTAGTTGTGGTGGTCGTTGTTGTTGTTGTTGGCGGCGTTGTGCTTGTAGTTGTGGTGGTTGTTGGTGGCGCGCAGTAGTATGGAGATGGAAGACAACATTCACTTCTGATCTCATAATCAAAGCACTGTTTCTGCAGGCCTTGATTTTTTATTTTGGCAGAGGAGTCCAACAGATGTGTTGCACAATTACATCTCCAACTCTGAGAGTGGAAGTCCTGGGTACTCTTTTAGCCTTGCATTGAATTGATGTTGGTTTTGTGCAAATATATATCCCGAATCAATGATCTTCTTGATGGATTCATCATCACCACCGCTAAGTCCATGTTGGACGGCCCACGCCTATCCAAGAGGACCACTCACATGTGTCCGCTAATGCAAACTGTGGTCCCAGTAACTTCTGGTCTGCTGATGGAGTTGTAGTACTTGTTGTTGTTGTTGTTGGCGTTGTAGTTGTGCTGGTCGTTGTTGTTGTTGGCAAGCAGTTTGTAGCTGTGGTGGCTGTTGGTGGCGCGGTTGTACAGTATGGGAGATGGAGAGCAACATTCACTCTGATCTCATAATCAAGCACTGTTTCTGCAGGCCTTGATTTTATTTTGGCAGAGGAGTCCAACAGATGTGTTGCACACCACATCCTGGCCCAACTCTGAGAGGGAAGTCCTGGCAATTTCTTAGCTCTGCATTGAATTGATGTTGGTTTTGTGCAAATATGTATCCCGGAATCAATGATCTTCTGATGGATTCATCATCACCACCGCTGGGTCCCTATGTTGGACTGCTCACTGCCTATCCAAGAGACCACCTACACATGTGTGTCCCGCGACGTAAAACTGTGGTCCCAGTAACTTCTGTCTTCACAAGGATGGAGTTGTAGTACTTGTTGTTGTTGTTGGCGCTAGAAGGTGCTGGTCGTTGTTGTTTTGGGCGTTGTAGTTGTGCTGGTCGTTGTTGTTGTTGTTGGCGGCGCAGAAGCCAGGTTGTGGTGTGGTTGTTAGGCGCTTGTGCAGTATGGAGATGGAGAGCAAATATTCCACTTGATCTCATAATCAAAAGCACTGTTTCTGCAGGCCTTGATTTTATTTTGGCAGAGGAGTCCAACAGATGTTGCACACCACATCCTGGCCCAACTCTGAGAGTGGAAGTCCCGGGGTAAATTTTAGCTCTGCATTGAATTGATGTTGGTTTGTAAAATATGTACCTGAATCAATGATCTTCTTGATGGATTCATCATCACCACCGCTGGTCCCGGCGTTGACGGCTCATCGCCTATCCAAGAGGACCACTCACATTATGTGTCCGCACGAAACTGTGGTCCCAGTAACTTCTGTCTGGGTTGATGGAGTTGTAGTACTTGTTGTTGTTGTTGGCGTGCTAGAAGCCAGGTAGTCGCTTGTTGCTTGTTGGCGCTAGAAGTTGTGGTGGTCGTTGTTGTTGTTGGCGGCTTTGTGCTTGTAGTTGTGGTGGTTGTTGGTATGCTGTACAGTATGGAGATGGAGACAAATATTCCACTTGATCTCTCATAATCAAAGCACTGTTTCTGCAGGCCTTGATTTTTATTTTGGCAGAGGAGTCCAACAGATGTAAGCTGCACACCACATCCCAGTGGGCTCAACTCTGAGAGTGGAAGTCCCGGGTACTCTTTTAGCTCTGCATTGAATTGATGTTGGTTTTGTGCAAATATGTATCCCGAATCAATGATCTTCTTGATGGATTCATCATCACCACCGCTGTCCCGGCGTTAATACCTGCCCACGCCTATCCAAGAGGACCACTCAGCATGTGTCCGCACGCAAAACTGTGGTCCCAGTAACTTCTGTCTGCTGATGGAGTTGCAGTACTTGTTGTTGTTGTTGGCGCTAGTAGTTGTGCTGGTCGTTGTTGTTGTTGGCGGCGCTGTAGTTGTGTGGTGGTCGTTGTTGCTGTTGGCGCAGTTTGTAGTTGTGGTGGTTGTTGTGGCGGTACAGTATGGAGATGGAGAGCAACATTCCATCTCCTGATCTCATAATCGCTTAATTGTTTCTGCAGGCCTTGATTTTTTATTTTGGCAGAGGAGAGTTAAACAGATGTGTGTTGCACACCGTCCTGGCCCAACTCTGAGAGTGGAAGTCCCGGCACTCTTAGCTCTGCATTGAATTGATGTTGGTTTGTGCAAATATGTATCCCGGAATCAATGATCTTCTTGATGGATTCATCATCACCACCGGCTATCCCGATGTTGGACGGCTCACGCTTCATCCAAGAGGACCACTCACACATGTGTCCGCACGCAAACTGTGGTCCCAGCAACTTCTGTCTGCTGATGGAGTTGTAGCAATTTTGTTGTTGTTGTTGTTGGCGCTAGAAGTTGTGCTGGTCGTTGTTGTTGTTGTTATGTTGTGCTTGTAGTTGTGGTGGTTGTTGGTGGCGTTGTTGTACAGTATGAGATGGAGAGCAACATTCCACTTGATCTCATAATCAAAGCACTGTTTCGCAGGCCTTTGATTTTTATTTTGGTTAAGAGGAGTCCAACAGATGTGTTGCATGACCACATCCTGGCCCAACTCTGAGAGTGGAAGTCCTGGGTACTCTTTAGCTCTGCATTAACCATGTTGGTTTTGTGCAAATATGTATCCCGGAATCAATGATCTTCTTGATGGATTCATCATCACCACCGCTAACCCGACAAGTTGGACTGCTCACGCTCATCCAAGAGGACCACTCACACATGTGTCCGGCACGCAAAACTGTGGTCCCAGCACTTGTCTGGGTTGATGGAGTTGTAGTACTTGTTGTTGTTGTTGTTGATGCTTGTAGTTGTGCTGGTCAGTTGTTGTTGCTGGCGTGCTTGTAGTTGTGGTGGTCGTTGTTGTTGTTGGCGTTTTGCGCTTGTAGTTGTGGTGGTTGTTGGTATGCTTGTACAGTATGGAGATGGAGAGCAACATTCCAATTCTGATCTCATAATCGCTAACTGTTTCTGCAGGCCTTGATTTTTATTTTGGCAGAGGAGTCTAAACAGATGTGTTGCACACCACATCCTGGCCTCAATCCTGAGTGGAAGTCCCGGCACTCTTTTAGCTCTGCATTGAATTGATGTTGGTTTTGTGCAAATATGTATCCCGAATCAATGATCTTCTTGATGGATTCATCATCACCAATTTCTGGGTCCCGATGTTGACTGCTCACGTCTATTCAAGAGGACCACTCGCACATGTGTCCGCACGCAAACTGTGGTCCCAGTAACTTCTGTCTGGGTTGATGGAGTTGTAGTACTTGTTGTTGTTGTTACATGCTAGAAGTTGTGCTGGTCGTTGTTGTTGTTGGCGGCGTTGTGCTTGTAGTTGTTGTGGTTGTTGGTGGCGTTGTTGTACAGGTATGGAGATGGAGAGCAACATTCCACTTCTGATCTCATAATCAAAGCACTGTTTCTGCAGGCCTTTGATTTTTATTTTGGCAGAGGAGTCCAACAGAGATGTGTTGCATAACTGACATCCTGGCCCAACTCTGAGAGTGGAAGTCCCGGTACTCTTATTCTGCATTGAATTGATGTTGGTTTTGTGCAAATATGTATCCCGAATCAATGATCTTCTTGATGGATTCATCATCACCACCGCTTGTCCCGATGTTGACTGCTCACGCTTCATCCAAGAGGACCACCGCATGTCCGCACGCAAACTGTGGTCCCAGTAACTTCTGTCTGGGTTGATGGAGTTGTAGTACTTGTTGTTGTTGTTGGCGCTAGAAGTTGTGCTGGTCGTTGTTGTTGGCGGCGCTAGAAGTTGTGGGTGGTCGTTGTTGTTGTTGGCGTTGTGCTTGTAGTTGTGGTGGTTGTTGGGTATGTTGTACAGTACGGAGATGGAGAGCAACATTCCACTCTGATCTCATAATCAAAGCACTGTTTTGCAGGCCTTGATTTTATTTGGCAGAGGAGTTCAACAGATGTGTTGCACAACTACATCCTGGCCCAACTCTGAGAGTGGAAGTCCCGACTCTTTTAGCTCTGCATTGAATTGATGTTGGTTTTGTGCAAATATGTATCCTGAATCAATGATCTTCTTGATGGATTCATCATCACCACCGCTGGGTCCCATGTTGGACGTGCCCACGCCCATCCAAGAGGACCACTCACATATGTCCTCATCAAACTGTATCCCAGTAACTTCTGTCTGGGGTTGCTGATGGAGCTAGTGCTTTGTTGCTGTTGTTGGCCTTTGCACTTGTTGTTGTTGAAGTTGTAGTTGATGTTAAAATACATGGTGTTGTTCTGCAACACTTGACTTTATTTCAGAATCCATGCAAATTTGAGAGGTATTCCTTGATTTTTGTTCTTGCAATTAGTCCTACCTTTGTGTTACATTCTCTACTTGCTGGCCCAGTTGGAGACAGTGGAACTCCATATCGCACTGCTTGTATTTCACTTCTTCTGGATTTTCACAGATTTTAATTCCATGAGCTATGATGTTTGGGTAATAGGATCTCATTGTCACCACCATTTGTCCATATTCAGGTACTCACATTGATCCAGCAGTCTGACCATTCACAGATCTGACAGGTTGGGGTTGTTGTTGGAGAAGTTGATGTGGTTGTCACTGGAGCTGTTGTGGTTGATGTTGGAGAGGTTGTTGGAGTCTGTGATGTTGTACATGAATCGTCACAGCAAAAAAATCGTACTTGATAATTGTAACACAGTGGAAATGGTCCTTTCTGATCTTCATTTTTACAAACCAGCCCATGTGCAACATCACATTGTACAACTTGTCCCACTTCACTTATGTTTTTATTTGGATATTTTTCAGCTCGGCACTGAATGGCCAGTGGGTTTTTGCATACGTTGTGTCCTTCGGCCCTGATGTGGTCAATGGTTTCTGAGTCACCTCCGGGAGTTCCAAGCGTTGGAAACGTGGTATCGTACCAAGGAGTCCATTCACATTTTTTAGTGCATGGGGGCTCAGTTGTTGTCGATGTGAAAGTCAAAATTGGTGTGGTTGTTGGGGCAGGGGTTGAAGTAGTAGATATAGGAGTAGGGGAGGTGGTTGTGTGTGGACAGTTATCATCAACAGTTCTGTTAATGGTCCCGTTCGCTCCACAGATGGCAGTGATACAGCTTCCTATTCCATCAGTGGTGTTGTAAATTGTTGCCCCATATGGATACTTTTTTCCGTCATAAATGCAATAACAAGCTGTAAATGTGAACAAGAAAGAATTCAGAAAAAGGAAGGCGTAGTATTAATAGAGGATCTTAATAATAGGACTTTAACAACCAGAATATCATTTTTTGTGTATTTTTTTTTTTGGTTTTGTGCATTGTATTGGAAAGTGAAGATACTAACCTTGAAGATCATAAATACACTCTTTTCCCAGTGACTTGCAGTAGCTTTGTAAAAGGAAAATAATGAATAGTTAGTTTTTTTTTTTTTTTTTTTTTTTAAATCTTTGCAAATCAGATATTTGAGTTTTTTCGTAACATCTCTTGTTTATGATAAAGCTGACCTTACGACTTCTGAGGTCTTGCATGCTTTTTCCAGGGAATTTTACAAAAAATATAGTGCCCTGTTAGCTCTTTTACTTGCTGTATATTGTGTGTTTCTGAGTGGGCCCTTCTTTACATCACTGTATCCCACACCTTCATAAATTATTCTCTGTAGTTATTTTTTGTCCAGAAAAGATGTGTGGTGTGAATGGCCTCCTGCCCTTGGGTTGTCAACTCAATAAGTGAATGTTAAAATACTCACCATGTCTCACAGTTCTCTGTGGATGGAATGGGTTCTCCAATATTGTAGTGCTTTCCCCCATCATAGCAGCCACACTTTTCTCTCTCCACACACGTCATTGAGTCCTCATCAAAGTAGGGTTGGTCAGAGGGGCATTGTGGGTAGCAGCCTTAAATAAGAAAAGTGTTCCGGTTTCTGTTCAGTAATTAATATTTGAATAATAATTCACCTAGAACATACATTCTTTCCCTCATATATAGACAGGCAAATAATTGAAACGTATATAAACATGGTATACATGGACCAATGCTTGTTGCGTGGTTTAATGTTCCATTATTCCCTAAGGAAATCTATGTTTCAACATTTCTGTAGTGCTTGAAACATACAGAGGACTCCATGTAATACTGTCACATAATAAACAGAGAGGTTATACATTAAACTATAAAGTAAACTGATAAAGAGAAACTAAACTGAAAAAACTATTAAAAAAAAATAATGAAGTAAATGGAAGCACAGAAAATTATTAGTGTATTACTAATAATTAAAGTAATGTTTTGCAGTCAGCACTTTACACATTACTGAATTTCATTGGTTTTCATTCATTTAGTTAACCAGTGAGGCTTTACTTTGCTTGTTGGTTTACATTTGCAACATGCTTGTGAGTGTAAGCAGCACTTTTGTTGGTCAATAACTGAATTTTTTTTAAACCATCCAAATATTCAAACAAGAATGCCCAGGAATGATAACTTTCACAAAGTAATCCTAAGTGAGCAAGAAGTTATAATTATGCTAACTGACCGTTCAACTGTATATGTGATAGTTCTTTATAAGGATCTTAGGTAGAGTCCCAGCACCATGGATGTTACTGTATGTTTCTGGGACCCTGTACAAGATGAGCCCTGATAATTCTGCAGTAAATAAAGCCTTATAGCAATTTTCAAAAATGTATTATAGCTGTGTCTAATGTTTTCACATAATGCAACCCAATAATAATTTAAGGGACATGTTTTTACGCTTTTATTTATTTTAGCTTAGTGATTAAAATCACTTTGGATTCAGAAAATAAACAGAGTTTTTAACATATTGCTGGCAACAATTGTATTCACAAATTGAGGAACTCGCATCTCCTACCTTCCAAGGCTGGGATCAGACTGGAGCATGTTCCTGATGGATTCCTGCAAGTCTTCATACAAGGAGCTCCACAAGGTTTGTAGTGCCACTCACATTCACCAGGTGGGTTGTAGAAATCACAGAACAGAGCTGGTGAGGGAAACAAGGTTCAGTCAATTACTTTTTATCACGAAGCATTTGGGTTTATCGTGTCTTTATTTATTTATTTATTTATTTTTTAAAGTCCACTCACGGCAGATTTCTGGGCTCCTCCAAGCCACACAGACGCTAGCTTCATTGCAGGCCTTTGCATATGCAGCCACAGCTGTGCAGAAGCACTCGCAGTCTCCTCCACTGTCACACGCACAGGAGTCTCTCACGCAGGCATCGTAATATGGCGTAGGGTCCACCTTATGAAAGGGTGAGTATATTATTGTCTGTCTGCTTACACAGGGGGTATTTTGGTGGTAAAGGTTCAATTTTTGTTATGACGCTGAATCTCAGAGACAAAATTGAAGTAAAATGGCCTGAAAATGGCTCAGGGAAGTTTACTCTGTCCTCTTGTGTCTAGGACCTTTGCATATCTGCCCTTTTACTGTGACCATCTTACCTCAGAGTGACAGGGTGTGAACACTGAACTCTTGATGATGCTACACTGCTTCTGGGACCAGGACTGTCTGTACGGGTTGAAAGTGCAGGGGTCTTTTGGAATGTCAGCATCAGGGCAGCTTGGAGAGACTTTCCAGCTGTTTCCAAATTCCACAGCATCAATCACCACTGCTTGGCTTCTTGTAGTGAAGTCGTTGTTTTCATTGCCATCATAATTTCCACACAGACCACAGACTTGTCCCTGTTGAATAAAAAGAGAATATGATGACTCCATTAGCATGGCTAGAGCTGATAGCTAGCATTGCACACCCTTTTGTGTGAAAATTAATGTAGAAAGTGCAGGTGAGTTGGGTTGCAGGTAAGTTTAAAGTAGCATTTCCATTTACCTTGAATGTTGGGCTTAATTTGATGAACATGCTGGTCTTTTTGTCCCACATGAGGATCAGGCCATTGTTGGCTTCAATAACCAGGTAAATCCCCATGATGCGGATTTGGTAGGGCACTTCTACGCCAATATCTCTCTGAATAACTTGGTAGTTTCCATCTGTCAGGATGAGTTCATTTTTCTGGAACGAAGGACATATTTAGCCATTAGCCATGTTTGGTGTTAGCACTTCCTCTGAAATGGAATGTGAGAAAGCTCAGTCCCTCTCACCCCCAAGAAGAGCTTGATGGCCTTGGAGCAGGTGGTGCCAGTGGTGCCACATGGGATGTTCTCGGTGATGACTCGGAAGGTGCCGTTGGCATTGATGCAGTAGTCCTGCATGAGTGAAACATTTCATGTTTCTGTTAGGAAATATCGAGCTTATACAACTTTTTAACACGCTTTAATTTTCATGATTTCAATTTGTGCGCTGAATTTTGAAGCTTAAATGTATTATATAACGTGGACTTGGACTTGAGGCCTACCTGAGTGAGAGTATATTCACAGCCCCCATTGAAGGTGAATCTCTTCCCGTCAAAAGTGATGTAGTGGCCATCGCCATAAATGGCACAGGTGCCGTGGCACAGGTTATGCGTACAGTCCCATTTTCTGTTCTTACAAGTGCTGAAATGCATGATAAACACTTTATTTTGATCCAGAAATTCAAACAAAAAAAATTGGTCTAGCATTCGTACAGTTGCAGCTCATTCACTTTTATGCTCAGCATTTTCCTTCCATTAGTTCCATACCAGGTATTGCAGTCAACCTGGATTTTGTCTCCAGGTTGGTATTCAGCTCCATTGTGGACACAAGGACACAGATCCTCTTCTATGCAGCCCCCTTTCCCATCAGACACTAGTCCAGAGGGGCACGTACAGCCCGAAACACACTCTGTGCTGATCTGTTGGAGTCCAGTGAAACAGTGGACAAGGAAGAGGGATTAAATATGCAGAAGACATTAACTGAACATTTTCTTCTAGACCGACATCAATATGAGGAGGTAAATCTCAGAATATCATGCTGTATCCATTGATCAGGCTGAGTAATGTAAGATGTGTTATTGTTAGGACATTGTTAACAATAATAAACTGTAACAGTAATTTCCCCTTTGATTTGGAGCATTTAGGACTGGTGACAGTCATATAGGAGTGGTTATGACTTGTTAGAACTTACACACTCCATGTCCAGAGTCTGACAGCTTTTCTGACACTCAGAGCCCTTGGCTCCTGGACTAGCGCTAGAGCAGTCGAAGAAGACCATTGGTGCACTGCAGGCTGGAAAGAAGTGACAGAATAAACTCATAAGTATACTTCTATATAATTTTCACCAGTAAAACATCACTGTTCGCTTGTAACTAAAGATTTGTTTTTGGCAGTGGAGCAGGTGAAACTTACAGGTATGGAGATCAGTTTGGCCAATGCAGTTCAGCTTTCCTTGCTTGCAGGTGCTGTGAGAAGTGATGATGTAGATTTATGACATGTTGGAAATAGCTGAGAAGTTCAGTTCAAGCACAGTGGAGGACCTTTTCTCAAACGGCTTGCTGAATGTTAGCTAGAGGATACTTACCACATGACCCCGTCCTTGCTGATGACCTCACCAGAGGGCACAACTGAACCCTGGAAGTAACAGGGACAGCTTGTAGGGGGAACACATTTCCCTTCATCATTCAGATAGGTTCCTTCGACGCAGGTGCAGCCGTCCACTGGCGGAAAGGCCAGCATGCAGGTGTTGTCAGGGTTGCTGAAGCAGCGGCAGGTCTGATTACTGCTCTGTATATTGTAGGCGTAGACCATTGTACTGGGACAGCTGGAAGAGTATTTTCCTGAGAATAAAAAAATACCCTCTCAGTAACAGAAGATGCAAAACCAGAATTTAGTCAGCCGACCTTCTCATGGCTGTTTAGTTCATCGTATCACATACCACACATGGTGTCTCTCCAGCCTGGCAGTTGGATGCCCACAGCAGCACAGGCATGGACGTAGGAGGAGATGGCAGCACACATGCAGTCCTCACTTTTCTCACAGTTGCAGCTGTCGTATATGCAGTTCTGCAGGAAACAACAGGTCCGTCTTACAAAAAATTATTTGGATTGACACCTCAGCCAGGAGTAGTTTCATAGTGTAGCATCCAACGATTCTAGAACTGGCTCCCAACCACTGTGACCGTGCTCAGGATTAAGCGGTTACCTATAATGCATGGATTTAAGATGTTTGGGGCTCACCGCTTTGTAGGTGTCTGGGCTGACTGTAGCGTGGCATGGGCTGAACACTCCCTTGGGGTCTGACAGCAGAGAGCACCAGTGCACAGCATATTTCTCTTTAAAGTGGAGAGGAAGAGAGAATGATAGTTTAAAAAAAATCTTTTTTTTTTCTTTTTTTCTCAAAACGTACAGGTGTATATTATAAAAACAGAGTGTGTCTGAAAACTAGAGCTACAGAAAAGCAATGTGAAAGTACCATTCTCCACACTGAGACTACAGGGGTTTTCAAAGGTGCTGGTCACATCTGGGCATTTAGCTCGAACTTTCCACGTATTAGCAAAAGCTGCTGGTGTTCCCTCGACCACCCCGCTCATGGTCTTGAAGTCATCAGCTTGAACATTGTTGAAGTTTCCACACAGACCTAAAAACAGAAAGTTCATTTCAATTCCATTTATTGTTTTGCAGCGCTCTTCTCAACAGTGTGAAGCAGAGCACTAAGCAGTGGACAAAGCAGAACAGATAAAGAATAAGTGATCATGTTTAGCTGAGTTGGTCTTGTAAGCAGCCTGGCAGCTGAGATGAGGTAAGTAGAAACCTCCCAATCAAGACAAAGAGGAATAAATCCAAATCCACTGGGGATGCGGCCGCTCAGTCGTACTGTGCATTCTATGTTAAAGCTAAATGTAGTTGGGTCAGATTAAGAAAAACAGTGCGAAACCCAAAATTTGTTATACTGAGAGTAAAGTGCATTAATATGGCACCAGAAGAACATACCACAGGTCTTTCCCTGGTGTGTTAGTTCTGCTGTGATGTGCACTTGCATCACAGGGATCAGCTGCACCTCCACTTGCAATCCTAAAGGGGTCTGGACCATGATGTAGAAAGTAGACGGCATAAAGATGATTGTTCCCGCTGTGGAACACAAAGAGTCTCTTCAGTGAACGGAGAAAAATTCGATAAGTTTAAAAAACACAGTGACAGCGGTCATTCTATTTAGCGGTCCTAGTTCCAACGTGTTCATGATGCTGAGGCTCACCAGTCAAGAGAGGAAGCTGAGAGAAAATTCCATTGACAAATACATTTCCATTGGGTAGAATGTTAATGACCTGGGATAAAGAGATGCCAAAGATAGATAATGTTAGATTAATCCCTACAGACAAAATTTATTAGAATCTTTATAAATGATCTTAAAGTTATGTTGAAGTTAAGAAATATATCCAGTAAGAAAAGCTACTTACAGTGGCACCTCCAGAAATGGCCAGTGTAATGGCCTTTAGGCAGGTCTCGGTGTCCGTCAGACCGCACTTGACAATGTCCCCCAGGACTGTGAAATCTGTGCCGTTGCATTGCTAAGAGAGAAGAATCACATCAGGTAGAGAAATCTGGTGTCGCAAACTAAAATATGTTCATTATATGCAAGGACACAGCATTCAGGAAGTTACACGATATTCTGCCAGTGAGACAAAGAAACATCTGAACTTGTATATTTTTCATACCGTAATTTAGGAAGTGGCATTTTGTAGTGTGATGTTAATTGAATAAACAGAAATGTCAATCTGCGATGGACTGGCATCCTATCCAGACACGGTTTTGTAGCCTAATGACCTTTGCTTCCAGAATAGGCTCCGTACCGATAGAACCCTGCTCAGGATGCTATCGGCAGTCTTTTATCTATTCTAAAAATTGCTGAAACTTTGAGCTGTGGAAATCAGTGTAAGTTTGATGCTATCATGCGCTTTGGTTTTACTGGACTACGTTTTAGGAGACAAATCAGTAAAAAGTCGGTTTCATAGTTGCTGATACTTTTAGCGGAGCGGATCTTAAATGCTGACCTGGCGATCAGAGGCAAAGACTCAGTTTAAGATCAGATGTCCCTGTCCTCAGTCATATTGGAAAGGAAGAAGATGTTTGTGGAAAAACATAAAAAGAGGGGCTAAATGGTTCGTGATTTTGAGAAAGATTAAATTAATGGTGAGTGAGGTTTCGGTTCTGAGTTGAAGAAGCAGACGTGTGCGCAAAAGGTGTATAAAATACCAGTTCTGGTTATTGTCCACATACAGTTCTCACTAATCCCATTAATAGATATTCTTAGTTTATGAAAATGGGCCCATGTTTTTGAAGTAGAGAAAATATCAGATACATTTTAATTTAAAATTGTAATAAATCCACAAGAGGGAGCTGGAAAAAATGACAATGGTTATACACATCCAAGTTAGAACCTAGAATTTTGCATTTGAAGACTGAAATTTGGAAGTGTTTCACTGTTCAAGTCAGGAGCAAAAGACATAACTTTGGCATAATTGCTAAACTTTGTAAACAAAAAAAACCTCACAAACCACAACAAAAGACTTTATGAAGAAGTGATACGTAAAACCTTGTGTCGCTGAAATGCTTTATGTAAGTTTTTGCGACGCTGTACATGATGTTTTCACTGACCTTAGAGAGGATGTAGGTACAGTCTCCATGGAAGCTGTAACTCTTCCCATCATAGGTGGTGATGTGTGAACCTCCCTCCACAGAGCAGGTTTTTGGGCAGTCTTCATCCTCACAGCTCCACTGGCCTCCAGAGCAGGTGCTGATGGAAACAAGTGGTTTAGACAACACAAGTAAATTCACATAAGATCTATTCTAAAGAGCAAAAGTGTGTGGTCTGCGAAAAGGGTCCAGATTCTGACTGAGGCGGTTGTGAATGATGCTCACCATTTCCTGCAGTGGCTTGTGTAAGACTCTCCAGAACCGTACACCTTTCCATTTTGGGTACAGGGACACTGCTGCACTGGGATACAGCCACTGTGATTGATGTCATCAACAACGGTGCCTGAAAGAAACATGATAAATTCGCAGCTTGATCATCAATCTCCCACTTTTTACAGTGGATAAATACCGTGTGGCTTTCAAGAGATATTCATTTCTTTCCTGCCTTTGCGTTTCAAATGGCCTTAATATTAATTTAACGATATTTAAAGGAAGAAGAATGTAGTCTTTTCGTCAAATTTTGCATCACTTCACCCTCATCAAGTATTTTTTTATTTTTGAAGAAAACCAAACGCCTTACCAGGTGGGCAGAAACAGCCATCAATGCAGTGGTCTTCGCACAGCTGGCCTCTCTCTGTGTTGGAACACGTGTCGGCACAGGGGATCCCACATTCCTGATACTCCATGTTGAAGGGACACGTCTTGGCTGTGAGATGTGGAAAGACCAGTCAGGCATCTTAAAGCAGTCTGTGAGCTTCATCCCATCTTACTCAGTGTTTACAGCAGCGTCTTCATTAGTGTAGCTACGTGTGAAGGATCAGACTGTGCTGAGGCATGTTGGGATATGTACCGCAAAACTTGTCTGTCCTCCACTGCAGAGGTTTCCCACCAGCATGAACACACTGACGGGAGTACTCTGACATGGTGTTGCACAGACAGGAGGAGATGCTGCTGCTGTTGTCACACTGGCACATGTCTGCCACACAGGCTTTGAGGAAGGAGTTAGTGGGGACCAGGTCTTTACAGCTGCTGAAGGCAGGGTTGGAAAGCAGGAATTAACTTTCGCAAACTGATGTCTGAAAAAAATAGTTTCTGTTGTTAGTTTACAATTGTTCAATATGTCAAGGTTTTTATGGGACATTTGAATGTTTTGGGGAAGGCAGTTAATCAGCGGTTACAGAAATGTACAGTAAAGTGCATTATCCAGAGGTAGTCATTGGAAGAGGAAGACTGTGTTCACTGCAGCTTTCATTTGGGTTGTCCATCTTCCACAAGTTGGTATAATCAAATTGAGATATTACTTCACCTGTGCAAAAGTGCAGAACATTTTTCTCCTGCTTACTGCGTCAAATGCAGATAGTCCTCGTGACATGTGACCTGCTGAGCAGACATAGTGGCTGTATTTTGACTAAATCAGTGCTATATCTTTGAGTTCAGATGTATTGATTGTAATGTCTTACATGTCTGGATGTAGATAGTTTACATTTCTGGCAGTATTTATTTTTTGCTGTGTAAATATTATATACAAAATTATTTCAACGTTACTGGAGTTTCATATTTTCTGTGTACTATAAGGCTCTTTTGTCACCTCGAGAGCTGATGTAGCTCACATAAACAAAAAAATCTTCATACTGTCTACTGTATCATATAAAGTATTGCTGACATTTTTGACTACCATGTTCATAATTTGAAATTATACATTTATACTGATATTAAAGCATTTATGCTGCTTTGTATGTTTACCTATGTGTACTAGTAATGTAAAGGCATGTATGCTATGCTTACTTCTTTTGCAGATAAGCCAGTAATGTTTTAACTTTATTTTTAAAAAATCATTAATTATACTCAGATGGATTTACATATCCATCTGAGTGTCCCTAGCAAAATATGTTTTCAGTTAGTGTTTTTTAATTCAAATCTTGGCTGTGGCCTTGCGTGCCCAGTCCAGTGCATTGGCCTTATTTACACCAGTCTCTCATTTTGTGATTTCCAAGTTACTTTCTTTTGGCTAACAAGCAAAAAAATGTGTGCTGGTGGTACTAAGAGATCAAAAGAAAATGGATTTTGAAATGAAAGTGAAAACAGTAATGCAGCTTGAAAATATAATACTGGACTGAATAATTAGTCTATATTAGTGTTGCTTTAACGCCAGATAATGTGTGAAAATAGTGGAAAATATGAAGCCGCCGAACACCTGTATTTAGACACACCTGCTTGAGCACGATGTCAACCTTCACACATACGCCTAGATTATAATCAACAAACGTAGTTGTCATATTGTAAGCTACAAGACAAGACAAAATTTTTCTGGAGGAGGGAGCTGAGCATGCAAGAAATGTCCTGCCTCCTCTAACACAGAAGTGCCAAATAAGGCATTGAACCCAGAGAAGAAGCACCCATGCCTCTTCTTACCCTGTGAATCAGTTGTCATAGCTCTGTTGCACAGCATCACATTAACGCATCTTTATTTATATGTTGCAGTACAGTCAGCCACAAAATTTCTTAATAGCTAATATTAATATACCTCTTCTGATGAACTCATCATATGACTGGACACTGTTGAAGTCTCCACAAAGTCCTGAGTCTGGTTCCTATGTTTTGTTCTCCATCTCCACCTGTGCAACAAGGAATAATGTGGTATTTTGACTGCGATATTTACCCCTTCACAGTCCTAGTAAGAAATATCCCCTCATGGACAAAAAAGGGTTTTTGGATTTATTTCTCCAGTGGGATTTCTTGGGAGTTGTCCAAGCTCCACCTTGAAATATTCATTGTTTAAGAAACAATCTCTATATAAAAATACAGTTTGGCAGATGCACATAAATTACTGTGACATTTTATTATGATTATTCATCCTAACATATAGTTATAACTCTAGTTAAAAAGTCCTAAAAAATTTTAGTTCAGGAAAACAAAGAAAAGTCAATGTTTCATAAGAAAATCCTAAGGATCTGTTTAAATATTGTGTATGCTGTTTGTTTTATTGATTTGTGGTAAAGTATGGCATACTATAAAAAGCATAACTATTTTCTGACACAAGACTATCCCACACTAATGTAGGCTCCAAAAGGTGGCCCATGTTCACTTTTTGATTTTGTAGCTCTGTTAAAATTGCTGTTGAAAACATAAGTCATGACCAGGCTGTATAACAGTAAAAACCTGCCACAATAACACTAACACAGTACTCTGGTTTCTGTATTTCTATCAACTATAGCATTACTTAGAAATAACAGCACAATTAAAGTGAATGTCTGGAAGTGCTGCACATCCTCTTTGTTTTTATGCAGTTTGTTGATACATGGAAGAGAGATTTATGTTCACCATATAGTGAGTGTGAAGGTCTTAGAATGTGCTCACAGTACTTGATTGATATTGATTGATGTAGAAAATCATTTGCCCAAATATATTGCTTTACCAAAAATCTTTGTAGCTGTGATGTTTAAATAGGGATTTCTGCAAGACACCCTGCAAACCCAACAAAAAATCATTCAAAGGTCCTGTCACAGCAGTGTCACCCAGGGTTTTTTGTTCAGTCATTTAGCATTTAAAAGCAACCTGACTTCATTTTCAATCATTAGAAAAACTGAAGGTGTGTATGTGTACACACACAAATAATTTATAAAATAAATGCTTTCGGCTTAACATTACAGAAATGTAAGACCAGATGAAAAAGTAGAATGAATAATTTAAATTGAATATAAGTTCTAGAAGACATGCAAAACCCAGCCCAGCAGAAGGTAATGATAAAGAATAGCAGTTTTCATACCATCAGGGAGTCCTCCTCGTTCCGCCACAACAGAGAGTCCCAGCTTGGCCAAGACTTTGTGTAGGAGGGTCTTCTCCAATGAAAACTCCATTATATGGCTGTCGGGCAGCGTAGCTCTGAAACACATGGAGGTCACATTGAGGCCAAAAGCTTTACACTGATGGACAGTCGTCACATAACTCTTCACAAAGCTGCCGAACTTTATTATTGAAAACTTTTGCACCAGTTTCATCTGTACAATACAGTGTGTAGCACAGTTCTCAAACTGTCCCCTTACTGTCGGTTAAGATGATTATGAGAATGACAGCTGCAGCCGTGTTTTCAATGCTCAGTGAAACCAGATAACTCACGTCTCCATTGACTGTGTAGAGGCCTTTGGAGAGCTCCACAACCGTGCCGTCCAGCTTCATGGTGACCTTGCTGATGATGGGCTGGTCTCCCACCACCTGGCGCCTCATCTGGATGTTGAAGTCCTCATAGGTACCCTTACAGAGCGACGTCAAGATGTAGTTACGTGGAAGGAAGCTGGAAGGCAGTAGCCATCAAGGTCTTG
Source organism: Heterotis niloticus (assembly GCA_018136845.1). Taxonomy (NCBI): domain Eukaryota; kingdom Metazoa; phylum Chordata; class Actinopteri; order Osteoglossiformes; family Osteoglossidae; genus Heterotis; species Heterotis niloticus. Next base: position 44,222 of record CM030898.1, read on the forward strand.
AGTGGTAGTTCCCCATGTGCTGCCCAGACCCTGACAGATTTGTGCGCCGGTCTCACTCCCTGGGAGGAAAAGAGAGCCACCTGTGAGTATCTGACTGAACAGGTGCTCTTTATGTGTATTCCTTTGTGGTACATAAAGGAACAGAATTAATATCATCATGTACTGTATGACTGAAAATAATGCAGTATTATGAAATAGTACTTTGTATTTATTCTTAATATGTATGTAAGGCTAAAAGAAAATTTCCCTCCACCAGAAATGATTAGTGTAAATCAAGTTTAAAACAAATGTTGTATTTGTTGGCGCAAATTACACAAAATACCACAAAGTATATTCAAACATTTCTTTCTTATAATAAATTTAAAGGGTTAATTTTCTCAACATAAGTTTAAAATTAATGCTAAGGTGCAAGTGACTTTTGCTTTGTTTGTGTTATAAATAGCGGTGCGATTAAACTACCTGCAATTATAGGTATCTTGTGCTTGAAGGGATGATGTTCACCCTTTACGCTTGGCATTAGGAGGTTCCTGAAAATACACAGTCCTTGTACCATTTTTATTTATAAATATAGGCACTTTTACCATGGAAATATAAAGCCTCATCAACTGTATTACAGTATAGCATTTCAGTGTTATTACTAGAAAGTCCTGTCAAGGTTGCTGGTATTCAAAGTTCTGGAAAGTGTTCTGATTTCTTCTCATGAGTTTGTTCAAAATTTAATATTAGTAGGTTCATGCCTTGTTTTTGAAGTCTCACTAATCCAAAAGACAAGCGCCAGCCATATTACCAACCAAGTGGGTATCTCTGTTTGTGTCCCCATGGTGACCTGTGGACTTGCAAGCAAGTTCCACACAGGTGTTCTGTCAAGTGTCTCAGCTGAGGTCTGGGTTTTATACCCTCCTCCTGAAGAACATCCAAGGTGCTCAGGAGCTGGAGGGCCAGGCTCAGGGGCTAAACTTGGCTGCTTATCAAGCAGGATGACGCTTTGGTGACCAACTGGGCTGAGGACCCAGCTCCTCACCCATTCCTCACCCTCATCATCCTCTTCACCACAGCTTCTTTCAGGTAATCAGATGTCCTACAGCAAAACATGTTTACAATGTGTTGTAGTTAACTCTTCATCTGTGGGTTCTTGCTGTCCCCACCTTTTTCTTTTGGAAGGAGCCATGTTTTGTGTGCCATGTCAGGCCAGTTTGTTTTTCTTTCTTTCAAATATTTGGTTGTTTCTAATCTGTATTAGTCACACTGTAGCTCTCTCCAAGTCACACTGGGTGTGTACTTGCAGAAGATAATTCTCCCCTTTTTTCCTTAGCCACATTTTTCGTCACACTTACCGCCAGAAAGGCCATAAAAGAATTATTGAAAATAATTTAGAGGGGACAAAACCTTTTGTTCTCTATTATTAAGCCTATACCACCTTTTCAAAATGACAAACCATTATTCTGATAGATCAGTCTTTGTGACTGTGAGCTATTTGCATGCATCGTTCCACCAGCCCATATTCATTTGTCACCTTTTGTTCAATATGTCCAGTACATACACCCTTATCAAAATAACACTTGATCTTCATTTTGCTTTATTGCTTGGAGAAAATAAACGCAAGATCTCAGTGACATTATATGTAGCTTTCACTTCAAAAACTGGCCTCAGTGATACAGTGCTTCACGTTCAGAATCATGTCCTTCTTTTATCAAGATTATTGTATAAAACTCCCTTTTTATTCAATTCATCAGTCAAAATATTTAGTTCTGACTGACTGTGGTGTAATATTTTATGTAAGCAATTGAAACAAGCTTGAAACCTTACAGTTCCTGAGATTATGTCAGGTTTTATCAGTTTCTTTTACCCACGATATAAAATCAAAAACGTATTCCACAATGTAAAAAATTACTTTCATTGCAGTATTACTGGTACTATATTTTTGTAATATCATGAGTCACTCATTTTTAATTGTTTTTTTTTTTGTAAATAATATACAGGATTAGCAATTCTCAAACCCAGGTGTTGTTGAATGGTTTGGTGCCGAGTGGCAATGATATGAACATATAAACTGTAAATCTGGGCTGTTCATTCCAGTCAGCTGGTTTTCAGTGTCATTACTACCCTGACAAGGGCAGTTTAGTAGTTTATGAGGCCTGTCTCATGAACACTCTGCCTCTGTTCATTAAACAAGCTGTGGCTGCATGACATTGAAAGGAACTGGCTGTAGTGATTTCGCATTGTATAAATGGCAGAAAAATAGTCTTTAACTAACACTTCTGCCTCAGTGCATTAACTTTCATTCAACTGCAGGTTCAAAAGCCAGCTCACTTTGCATGGGTTCCATGTTCTCCCAGCATGTTTGTGCTGGACTGCTCTAGTTCCTTCCTCTACTCCAAGGGTGTGTTTTGGATGAATTATTGACTCTATATTAATAGGCCTGTGTTTCCAGGATGGGCTCTGGATTGCTGCAGTCTGGATTTGGGCAATTGGTCGGTCATATTGAGTTGTCAAAAGTCCTATAGTCTGTATGTGGCTCATATCTATTTTTATAAGCAGAATATGAATTTCTATTAATAATCTTTATTGAATGTGATGATTATAGTATCTAAATCAAATGGAAGGTATTAAAGCATCCAAGCTGATGACTGTAAAAAAATCAATGACGTACTTGATTAACCAGTATTACAGTGCCTTGAAAGTATTCCTTAATGCCTATGGTACCACTCTTTATTCAAGTCAGATTAAGTTTATTTAAGTCAGGACTGTTTTCATATATCAGCCAGTACAGAATTTGGATCAATTGAAAATCGAAATTGCATTTACAACCTAAAATTGGCCTTCATCATCTTTCTTCTTGCATGGCAGGGTGGGAACAAATTGCTGTGAATGGACAAAAAATTTCCAGTGTTTTAAAATTTGGAGGTATAACAGGAGAGGAAATAGGAAAAAATTCAGAAGTGGTGAATACTTTCTGAAAGCTTTGTACATTAGATGACACTAAAAATGTGAAGTTAACACTTAACTGATCTTGAACAATTATCTTACTCTTTTTGGGGTTTTATTAACTGCATGGGTCTTTTTTAATAGCATTTAATTTTTAATTTGGGTCATAGACACAACTGCAAACATAGAAAATCTTAATTGAATAATTATTTCTTATACTCATTATTGAACTATAGATTGAGCTTATCTTGTTGACCTACATTCCATTGATTTTTATGTGTATCAAAGATTGTCAGTCTAATAGAATTAAGTTGAACATCCAAGGGTTTTTAAGATTAATGCACTCTGTAACAATGTAGTGCTTTTATAATCAGCCTTTGTTCCTGTGTTAAGATTACTTGCATTTACCCTTGGATTCAAGCTGGATCAGTCTACCAATATTAGGTTGCTTGTTCCCCCAAGATGTATATTTGAGTTTAACTGGGAGGTGTAATTTGAGGAAGTAAAGCACCACGTCCAGTACTCAAGTCTAAATGTTATTTTTCATAAAATACTCGTAGTAATCCCAGGAAAAAATGCAAGAGGTCAAAAATTGCTCAAGTGTCAGTATACTCTGTTTTGAATTAAGCTTTTGTGACAGCATTATACTGGCTGCACCATTTTTAGTAAAAGGAGACAGATAATTCAGTAAATTTAATGTCAGAGCCCCTCAGAGCACTTCCCTGGATTACCAGCAGGGACCCTATGCTGAATATTGTTCAACACCTATTTTCGATTCCCTCAATCTACAAAAAGAGTGAAACTACTGCAATTGTGTATCATTGTGTTGGCTTGATTTTACAATGTTCAGTGTCACTCTTTAGTCTCCAAGGCCTCAGCCAGCCAAATCTCCATACCCTTGAGCCTCCCACCTCTCCAGAGCCTTCAGTTATTGTGCCCATTCTGTTTGTTTGTTGTACTTTAGTCCTCATTGTCTTTGCAGTATCTAATCTTCACTCACACACAACTTAATTGTAAATAAACTTCTGTGCTTAAGTCCACAAAATCACCTTTCTTTATGACTGTGACAGTAAAACAGAAAAATTGCATGTATGCCTGGTTGCTGTGATATATAATCTTTTTGTACAGGCAATGCAGTAAAAGCACTCTTACAAATAGTGAGACATCATTTTTATCTCTGAAATTTATACTTTACTCATATGCATACTGAGGAATCTTCTACAAATATGTGACATTATTGCAAAGAGCCATGTAAAATTGTTTCAAGGCTACTGGAGACTCTCTGTTTTATATTGCTGTAGATGTTTGCTAAGCTTTCTTAGTCTTACAAGGAGATGTAAATGTGTTATCCTAAAATGTAACATGAAAATTATTGAAGCAGTATTTTATTACTATTTCTGCACTGTAGAGTGGAGTATGAGTAATTTTGGTGCCTATTATTTTGTATGTACTTTTAATTTATATGTGAAAGATTCTAGACAGTGTGTGTCAGTCATAGTTTGTTGGTGAACTTAATGCTTTTTGTACATTCAAACAAGATGAAAAACAAAATTACAATCAATGTTAATAGAGTTAAAAGATTAAGAAAACAGGATAATAAAAGTAAAAAAATCAGTAACCAAAAAAAATCATAAATAAAGAGTAAATTCAAAAAAAACATTGGATCATCACGTCAGCTCTTTTACTGTTTTCCGGGTGATTTTACAGACTGGCTGGCAGCAGATGCTTCATTTGCCATACACTGTCTGCAAACAGCCACATTCTTCTATGTAGATGTAAGAGTGACTGAACTTCCTCCCATCAGAGCAGATCATCTGCACCTCCTTCTCAGTGGTGGCTTTCTCCTGACAGCAGGAGCAGGAGTGGTGAACCGCTTGGGCTTCCAGGGAGTACCTGAAACAAAGAGATGGTCATGTATTTGTGGCTGGCTTCAGCTCAAGTTACAGGGAACAAATGTTTTGAATGAATGTAGTTAGAATCGGACTGATTGAGCTTGGGCATTTACATAGAGAAGGTTCCACAGGAGCCTCCGCATGCTGTTATAGGCACCAGGTCTGTGGACTGGCAGCCATCAACGTACAAGTACGTAAGTGTCGTTGTTACGTTACATGGTTTCCATGCCGGAATACCTAGGAGAGACAAATGACATAAATGATTTGGTGTTTCTCAGCACCACGTAAGGAATTGCTTCATTCACAGAATAAAGTGCTTTAAACTACTCAGTTATTAGAGATAGTTTTGGGGTGCTTACATGTGTGGCAGCAGCCATCTGGAGCAAGCACTATTGTGCCCTGCAGGAGTGGAGTAAGCAGGATGAAAAAGAAACATTTGGGTTAGTGGTTAAGAAAGATATGAAGGGCAGTCGGTTAGATGTTTAAACATGCAGAGCTATGGATATTGACTGCTGTGTGTTTGCTGTTTGGACTCACAGGAACACAATCATTGGGATTGAAGTCTGGGCACAAAATCGTAGCCTCCATGGAGATGAACTGGTTCTCGATCTGCACGCACTCGTACTTCACACACCTATTGTTAGGGGGTGTCCAAACTGTACCAGGCTGCAACATGAAGTGGATGTTCATTAACATACAAGTGGCTGCTGCGGTAATCTAGAATTACTTGAGATTTTTAATGCCGTGGTTGTCTTACCTGTACAATGTGCGTTGTCCTGTCTGGTAGCACGATGACACAGCCAGTCTGTACACATGTTCCACAGCACTGCCCAGGAACTGGCTGGTACTTGTAGCCCTGCGTAGGAAGTGAGATGGCCCTTATTCTCAGCTGTTTGTTCTGCTTTTCTTTACAGACGGAATTTCTCATTCTGCACAATTTCTAGGTTATCCTCAACAACCTTGCTTGACGGCAGATGCGAGCCTTCTTGTGGGTTCCAAACCCAAATGGACAGTGTAGAAATCACCAACTCACCACGGTCTTAATGCCTTAAACTTCTGCAAACAGAATGAAGCACTTCTGCAGAATCCCTCACCTGCGGGCAGTGGGTGTCACAGGGTATTGGGGTGCATACAATGGTATGCAGGTTGGTGTTTGGATCCACGAGAGCAGAGTCGCAGACGCACACCTCACACGTCCCCTCGGGTACAATGGCTCCTAGCTGTGTAGAGGAACATATTTACATTTGTGGCTGAATGAACACATTCTGTTTCCATGCTCATTGAGTTATAATCACCGATGAAACCAAATTAAAAGCACAATTCTTACAAAAAAAAAAAATGTAATAAAAAATAGTAAAGAAACTGAAACAAGCAAGTAGGAAAAGCTCTTGTCTGGCAGAGAGAATTGGCTCCTCCCTAGACCAGTGTTGCATTTTGAAAACGTGCATTCTCACCTGGTACTCCGTGTTGTTGAAAACGCAGACACCTTTAGGTTCTGTGAAGAAAGACAAGGGTGTCGGAGGAGGACTGCCGATGGGACATTTGCATTAACCGGGAAAATCAAGTGTAGCTGAGGTGAACGCAGACATTTCTATGATTTTTGAGCAACTCACCACAACCGTAAACAGGACAACAAGGCCCCATGGTTGTCACTATTTTGAATCCAACTTGGCATTGAGGCATTGCTGGACAAAGATGTGGATTACATTCTGTTGGGAAATATGACAAAAACAAGCAATCAGAACAGAAAAACATTACGTTTTATGAAAATTTTTTCCCCTCTCCCGGTGAAACTGCCGCAACGTTTTAGGTTTTCCTGCTCAGTGTTACCAACCGCATTTTGTGGTCTGGCAGCAGCCAACTGTCTCATTGACCTCCACTTGCCCCTCCTCATTGCAGGAGACTGAGGCTGCAGTGGGGCAGGTCAGCGGATTGCACACAACTGTCAGAGTTTCAGGGAGACACACGCACTCCTGACATTCGCTGACCCAGGAGGACCCAGCCTGGCAAGGAGAAAACAGCAGTTAAAAAGGTGCAGGCAGTAGGCAGCAGTGATCAGTGCTTCTTAGAGAAGTTGTAGTAGTGCTCTGTGATGTAGCAGTTAAAGCACTGAAGTCAGGACCCATTGGTTCATTCTCCCAAAAACTGTAGTCTCTGCGGGCCTTCATGTTGATAAATGAAGAATTCATACAATCGACAAACAAGTGGTCCTCTGGGTGGGGGACACGAACTGATCAGTAGTGATATGAAGCGCAAGCAGTGGATGGGGATTCATTCCAGTTACCTCTTTCCATTGGTTGTTGGGCAGCTGGCAGACATCTGCGGGTTCACACAGATACAAACGAAAAGCTGTTACTTGTGCTGGTTTTGCCACAGAATTATGTGATTACATGCACTTTGTGTAACTCCAACTTTTTCTGTGTATCAGTACACCGAGTCCAGACTGAAAGTTTTTGTGCAGTGGTGTTTGGCAAATGTTAGCATTAGAATTTTCACGATTGATGTGTTGCCTGAATGTGTCTCTTAATCGTGGCAAAAAAGAATGGGAGCGCTCACCACAGCTGGGCAGACAGATATCTGAGCCTGGGCTGAAAAGGGTCGTACCAGGAGGGCAGTAGCAGCCCTCAGCAAACACAGTATCCATAACGCTGAACTTATTTTTGACTGCGAGGAACTTTGTATTGTACCTGTAATAATAGTGATGATTAATGAATAACCTGAGGACATAAGACATTTTTTTTTTCCTGATGATAAAATATAACCTCCCTCTGCCAGGACAAATACAGAACAGACTTGAGTCCAACAAATGTGTCAATGCCAGTGCATCTCACCTGGTGTTACAGGTTGGTTCTATCAGTGGGCCGCAGGGCTCATACGTTTTCGGGGCTTCACATTTGTAGTCTGAGGTTAGAAATGCAGTAGAAAACATGGTCATTACATCAGCGAATGCCTGAACAAGGTTTCGATGTTTGTCGCACAGGCATTTTGAGCAAATGTACTCACCGCATTTTCCGTCTGTAGAGGTCCTCCAGTCAACACATATTCCCTGAGATGCACAAGCAGCTGCGTAGATCTGCAGACTGCTGCATCCAATGGAGGTGTTGTTCATGTAGCAGGAGTCAAACTTGCAGCCCTTATAAAATGGCTCAACAGGGAGGATGCTGTGGCATTTTTTAAAGACCCTAAAGGAAAGGAAATTAAAACATCAAACTTGGTAAAGCACTGTATCTTGGTAGTTTTCTTGTGAGTAGTTGGACGGACAGAGCAGGAGGAGTAGAAGGAGCAGTAGAAATCAAGTACATTTATTGAGAACACGGAAAACTTTGGTGAGTCCTTACTGGCTAAGAAGCACTTCACAGATGGCTGGTTCGCAGTCTGGCGGTGATGGTGGGCTGGGTGCTGGTGGCAAGCAGTTTGTGTTATTGAAGGGCCAGTGTCCTGCCATGTCCTCGCAGGAAGAATCGATCGTTCCGTCGGGCAAGCGGCAGTCATCCTTTTGGTTGTTGTCACACGTTCCTTACAGGTGCGGGAGAGGAACTTGTTAGAGATACATTTTCACTTTTGTACCGAGTTTGCACTTTTATCTTCATGTTTCTGTACAGCTGGCACATGCTTGTGTAGAAGAATAATTGCTGAGGAAATGTTACCATTTCCTTATTTCTGTGGTGGAAGTTAAACTTGATCGATACTTCGGACGGATACTGTAATATGAGGAATAGTGCTGGTTAGAAGTGGATGGGAATGCAAACACCATACTTACCACACTGTCCCTCGGTGTTGTTGGAGAACATTGAGAATGGCAGCTGGATGTTGAACATGATACCTTTGAACTTGACCCATGCACTGATAGCTGGTATGTACAACACGGTTTCAATTCCATTCTCTGTGATCCTGAAGTCCTTGTTTTCATAGGCTGCGGACACTAGCTTGTGGTTGACATAAATCTGAAACGTTAAACAAGTACTTGTTAAGCCGTTGATAATGACAGCGTATCAAGGTAATATTATTTAAAGAAAAACTAACAATTTGTGAAACATTTTCTGAGCTGGTTCACAGAATATCTTTTCCATAAAATGTTCATTATAACAGGATATCTGTTTAAAATATTGGTTAAGTTTTACAGGTATACTCTTGAGACAAGTTTTTAAATTAGAACATCGAAGTTACCAAGTTTTCAAAAATTCCTTTGACTTCCTTCTGTGTCATGAAGATCTCGTAGGATTTGTAGAACACGGTTAGAGATTTGGGACAGGAGAGCCCATTAGGAGAGTCGCAGTAGTAGTTTTCAATCACCACGCGGAAATTGTATCTCGGGTCAATCTCCTTGACCAAAACATATGAACAGTTGCCTTGGAAGCTGTAATATGTGCCATCGAAGGTGATGTAGTGGGGGTCTCCCCATCCAGAGCAGATGCCTGAAGAGATGTAAGAATTCAAATCAAGCATTGTTTTTTTTTTTTATTTCATTACATTGACATAATTGGAAGAGCAATAGTCTAGAATACGCTATGGATTTTGAAGTGTACCGATAACTTTGCAGATATGGGCAAAGTACACATCAGCTGAAAAAGTTTCTGATGACTACAAAATGATTATACTTAATATTATTACTATAGTGGATATCAAACTTGTGGTTAAAAAACCAAGAACTACTGCAGCGTTGGGTAGTAGAAGCTTGGATAATGGGGGATAACTTTATAAAGCAGTTAGCACATGTTTTTTCCCCTCTATATCTTGATCTTCGTTTTTCATGGTATTGGAAGCTGCAACATTTATTTAAGGTCAGGAAAGAGAATGTAGTTATTAGCTATAAGATTACTCTCTTCTTAGATACTACACATTTTTCCACTGTGCACTTAGAAGGCACACGTGTGAATGAATCCTTTAGTTACAATTTTAACGTGCGCTCGGAAGATTTTTGTATACAGTATGTCTGTTTTAGGAACCAGAACTTACACTGGCATTCATACTTGAAGCAACATCCAGATTCGTCATAAACCTTAACTGGACTGTAGGTGTTCTGACACACAGGTTTTGTCACCGGTGGACATTTCAGTGGTGTCACAATAGTAGTCCCATCAATGCATGTAATATTCTTGCAACCTTCACGCTTGGATTCACCGTTCTGACAAGACAGAAATATTAAGAAACCTTTTAAACACTTTTATATATATTTGCTCACAATAATATGATCATTATCAAAATAAGTTTGAATTGAATAGTTATTGTTCCTTCAAACATTTCAAGCGTGCACATTATTTGTCAATTTATCGAGAAGGGTTACCTTTAGTGGAGGTGTGTAGTAAAAACAGTTTGAAGGCTGTGTGGTAGATGGAGTACTCGTGAACCAGCTGGTTGGAGATTGTTTGGTTGTGGATGGGCAGAAGACAGTGGTTGGAGTTGTAGGTAGAGGAGTTGTAGTGCTGCAGGGTCCAGAGTATTTCTCTACTGTGCAGTTTTCATTGCAGTAAGCACTATAACACCACCCCTCGTGGTCAGTGACATTGTAGATCATTGAACCTGGTTATTGAAAAAAGAAAGTAATAACGTGATTCATATTGGTACATTTTTGTTTCAGATTTGTTTCAACAAAACAGTGATTCCGGTTATGTTTGTTATTGGTGAAATGAGGCAGCTGTTTATTTGGGACAAATCTTAAAGAACAAAGTCAAATGGAGAAAGTGGCCAGAATTTCTATCACTTATTTCAAATACAGTGCCATTTAAATGAACCCAATGACTGTGGCATTGCTGGATTTCCACTTGTAACCTCCTCAGTCCTCTTTGACTTGACACCCAAACTAATAGCATCAGTTGCATATGCTTGGTTTATTGTTTCGTTACGAGCCTACGTTGATTCACACAGTTCAGAAAAATGCAGTTGGTACAGTTTGTTGTACTGATTTTTAAAAATGTTTTTTTCCTAAAATTTCAAATCCTGCCAAAGTACTATGTGAAAATTTACACAAAGCAAAAAAAATTCAATATTAAATAAATCAAAATTTCAATTAGTCATAATCAACTAGTAGACATAACCGGTGCTGAGTGATGAAATTTGTAACTATATATTTGATACATCTGCTAAATGAGCAGCAGTTTAAAAGGAAACTAAACAAGCAGCCAAACAGATTATATATGTGTTTTAAATATTTATCTCTTATTGTTCTATATCTAATTTCACTTCATATGTTACACACTGGTATGTATTTCATCTTCTTCTTCTTTCGGCTGCTCCTGTTAGGGGTCGCCAGCGATCAATTGTTTCCACTTCTTCCTGTCCTCTGCATCTTTTACCGTCACACCCACCACCTGCATGTCCTCCTTCACCACATCCATAAATCTCCTCTTAGGCCTTCCTCTTCCTCTTTGCCTGGCAGCTCCATCCCAGCATCCTTCTCCGACATATCCAGAATCGCTCCTCTCCATTACGTCCAAACCAACGCATCTCAATTCCTCTGACTTTTGTCTCCAAAACCTGCCTAAATCATATTGACCTCTAATATACTTCATTTCTAATCCTGTTCATCCGCCACACCCATTGCAAAATCTTAACATCTTTTAACTCTGCTACCACCAAGCTCTGCCTCCTGTCTTTTGGTCATGCCACCGTCTCCAACCCATAAAGCATAGCTAGTCTCACTACCATCTTGTAGACCTTCCCTTTCACTCTTGCTGGTACCCTTCCATCACAAATCACTCCTGACACTCTTCTCCACCCACTCCACCCTGCCTGCACTCTCTTCACCTCTCTTCCAATAATTCCTCATTACTTTTGGAACTTGATCGCAAGTATTTAAATTGAATTCACCTTCGCCAACTCTATTCCCTGCATCCTCACCATTCCTCTGTCCTTCCTCTCATTTATGCACATGTATTCTCTCTTAGTCCTACTGACCTTTATTCCTCTTCTTTCTAGAGCATATCTTCACCTCTCCAAGGTCTCCTCAACCTGCCTCCCACACTCACTACAGATCACAATGTCATCTGCAAATGATTATACCCATGGCAGATTCCTGTCTGCTGATCTCATCTGTCAACCTGTCCATCACTATTGCAAATAAAAAAGACTCAAAGCTGATCCTGATATGTATTTCACATATATTAAGGGCTTCCACTGGATATATACCACTGATATGTATTTCATACATTTTTAAATTATTTCCATGAGAACTGACATCATGCCAACAGCTAATTTAACTAGAGTAATTTATCCCAGTATATCGCAGTTCACAAAAATCTAATGTGTTAAAAAAATATATATATATAGCAAAATTCAACTTACCACGATTATAATTAGTTCCATTGAACTGACAACATATAGCATGAGATTGTGGAGGGAATTTTGTAACCGTTGGTCCGGTTTTAATAGAAAATGTACTTCCTGTAGTACTTATAGTTGTTGCTGGAGTTGAACAGTATGGAGATGGAGAGCAACATTCCACTCTGATCTCATAATCAAAGCACTGTTTCTGCAGGCCTTGATTTTTATTTGGCAGAGGAGTCCAACAGATGTGTTGCACACCACATCCTGGCCCACCTGAGAGGGAAGTCCCGGTACTCTTTTTAGCTCTGCATTGAATTGATGTTGGTTTTGTGCAAATATGTATCCTGAATCAATGATCTTCTTGATGGATTCATCATCACCACCATGGGTCCCGATGTTGGACTATGGGTTCACGCCTATCCAAGAGTGGACCAATTGCAGAAAGGCGTCCGCGCACGCAAACTGTGGTCCCAGTAACTTCTGTCTGCTGATGGAGTTGTAGCACTTTGTTGTTGTTGTTGTTGTTGGCGCTTTGTAGTTGTGGTGGTCGTTGTTGTTGTGCTTGTAGTTGTGGTGGTTAAGTTGGTGGCGTTGTTGTACAGTGGCGGAGATGGAGAGCAACATTCCACTCTGATCTCATAATCAAAGCACTGTTTCTGCAGGCCTTGATTTTTATTTTGGCAGAGGAGTCCAACAGATGTGTTACACACCACATCCTGGCCCAGCTCTGAGAGTGGAAGTCCCGGGTACTCTTTAGCTCTGCATTGAATTGATGTTGGTTTTGTGCAAATATGTATCCCTGAACTAAATTGATTCTTTTGATGATTCTTATCATCACCCACCGCTTGGGTCCTGGATGCAAGGACGGGTTTCAATGTCAGATCCAAGAGACCACTCAATACGTGTCCGCCATCGCAAACTTTCGTGGTCCCAGTACTTGTCTGGGTTGATGGAGTTGTAGTAATTTGTTGTTGTTGTTGTTGATGCTAGAAGTTGTGCTGGTCGTGTTGTTGCTGTTGGCGTAGTTGTGCTGGTCGTTGTTGTTGTTGGCGCGCGTTTGTAGAAGCCAGGGTGGTTGTTGGTATTTGTTGTACAGTATGGAGATGGAGAGCAACATTCCACTCTGATCTCATAATCAAAGCACTGTTTCTGCAGGCCTTGATTTTTATTTTGGCAGAGAAGTCCAACAGATGTGTTGCACACCACATCCTAGCCCAATCCTGAGAGTGGAAGAAGTCCCGGTACCTTTTTTAGCTCTGCATTGAATTGATGTTGGTTTTATAAATATGTACCCGGAATCAATGATCTTCTTGATGGATTCATCATCACCACCGCTGGGTCCCGGCGTTGGACGGCTCACGCCTATCCGCTAAGAGGACCACTCACACATGTGCCCTGGAAAACTGTGGTCCAACTTCTGTCTGGGGTTGATGGAGTTGTAGTACTTGTTGTTGTTGTTGTTGGCGTTGTAGTTGTGCTGGTCGCGTTGTTGGCTATGCTGGTGCTTGTAGTTGTTGTGGTTGTTGGTGGCGTTGTTGTGCCAGTATGGAGATGGAGAGCAACATTCCACTTCTGATCTCATAATCAAAGCACTGTTTTGTACCTTGATTTTATTTTGGCAGAGGAGTCCAACAGATGTGTTGCACACCACATCCTGGCCCAGCTCTGAGAGTGAAGTCCCGGGTACTCTTAGCTCTGGTAATGAATTTGATGTTGGTTTCGAAAATATGTATCCCGGAATCAACACTTTTTGATGGATTCATCATCACCACCGCTAACCTCCGGCGTTGACGGCTCACGCTTCATCCAAGAGGACCACTCGCACATGTGTCCGCATTGCAAACTATTGTGGTCCCAGTAACTCGTCTGCTGATGGAGTTGTAGTACTTGTTGTTGTTGTTGGCGCGAAGTTGTGCTGGTCGCTGTTGTTGTTGGCGCGCTTGTAGTTGTGGTGGTCGTTGTTGTTGCTGGCGGCGCTTTTGTGCTTGTAGTTGTGGTGGTTGTTGGTGGCGTTGTTGTACACAGTATGGGAGATGGAGAGCAACATTCCACTTCTGATCTCATAATCAAAGCACTGTTTCTGCAGGCTCTGATTTTATTTGGCAGAGGAGTCCAACCAGATGTGTTGCACACCACATCCTTAGCTCAACTTTGAGGAGTGTCCCGGTACTTTTTAGCTCTGCATTGAATTGATGTTGGTTTTGTGCAAATATGTATCCCGAATCAATGATCTTCTTGATGGATTCATCATCACCACCGCTGGGTCCCGATGTTGGACGGCTCACGTCTATCCAAGAGGACCACTCACACATGTGTCCGTTAATGCAAACTGTGGTCCCAGTAACTTCTGTCTGGGTTGATGGAGTTGTAGTACTTGTTGTTGTTGTTGTTGTTGGCGTTGTAGTTGTGGTGGTCGTTGTTGTTGTTGGCGCGGTGCTTGTAGTTGTGGTGGTTGTTGGTATGCTTGTTGTACAGTATGGAGATGGAGAGCAACATTCCACTTGATCTCACAATCAAAGCACTGTTTCCTGCAGGCCTTGATTTTATTTTGAGTCCAACAGATGTGTTGCACACCCTATATCCTGGCCCAGCTCTGGGAGAGTGGAAGTCCCGGCACTCTTACTCTGGCATTGAATTGATGTTGGTTTTGTGCAACATGTATCCCGGAATCAATGATCTTCTTGATGGATTCATCATCACCACCGCTGGGTCCCGATGTTGGACGGCTCACGTCTATCCAAGAGGACCACTCGCACATGTGTCCGTTAATGCAAACTGTGGTCCCAGTAACTCTGTCTGCTGATGGAGTTGTAGTAATTTGTTGTTGTTGTTGTTGTTGGCGTTGTTGTGGTGGTCGTTGCTGTTGTTGGCGTTGTGCTTGTAGTTGTGGTGGTTGTTGCAGCGTTGTTGTACAGGCATGGAGATGGAGAGCAACATTCCACTCCCCTGATCTCATAATCAGCACTGTTTCTGCAGGCCTTGATTTTTATTTTGGCAGAGGAGTCCAACAGATGTGTTGCACACCACATCCTGGCCCAGCTCTGAGAGTGGAAGTCCCGGGTACCCAGCTCTGCATTGAATTGATGTTGGTTTTGTGCAACATGTATCCCGAATCAATGATCTTCTTGATGGATTCATCATCACCACCGCCGCTGGGTCCCGGCGTTGGACGGCTCACTTCATCCAAGAGGACCACTCACACATATGTCCGTACGTAAACTGTGGTCCCAGTAACTTCTGTCTGCTGATGGAGTTGTAGTACTTGTTGTTGCTTGTTGGCGAAGCAAAGGGTCGTTGCTGTTGTTGGCATGCTTGTAGTTGTTGTGGTCGTTGTTGTTGTTGGCGTTGTGCTTGTAGTTGTGGTGGTTGCTGTTGGTGGCGTTGTTGTACAGTATGGAGATGGAGAGCAACATTCCACTGATCTCATAATCAAAGCACTGTTTCTGCAGGCCTTGATTTTATTTTGGCAGAGGAGTCCATCAGATGTGTTGCACACCACATCCTGGCCCAACTCTGAGAGTGGAAGTCCCGGTACTCTTTTTTAGCTCTGCATTGAATTGATGTTGGTTTTGTGCAAATATGTATCCTGAATCAATGATCTTCTTGATGGATTCATCATCACCACCGCTGTCCCGATGTTGGACGGCTCACGTTCCATTCAAGAGACCACTCACACATGTGTCCGCACGTAAACTGTGGTCCCAGTAACTTTGTCTGCTGATGGAGTTGTAGTAATTTGTTGTTGTTGTTGTTGGCGCGTAGTTGTGCTGGTCGTTGTTGTTGTTGGCGCTGTAGTTGTGCTGGTCGCTGTTGTTGTTGGCGCGTGCTTGTAGTTGTGGTGGTTGTTGGTATGCGAAAGTTGTACAGTATGGAGATGGAGAGCAACATTCCACTCTCTGATCTCATAATCAAAGCACTGTTTCTGCAGGCCTTGATTTTTTTATTTTTGGCAGAGAAGTCCAACAGGATGTGCTGGTACACCACATCCTGGCCCAACTTGAGAGTGGGCATGTCCGGGTACTCTTTAGCTCTGCATGGAATTGATGTTGGTTTTGTGCAAATATGTATCCCGGAATCAATGATCTTCTTTTGATGATTCATCATCACCACCGCTGGGTCCCGGAGTGTTGACGGCTCACGTCCAAGAGACCACTTCACACATGTGTCCGCTAATGCAACTGTGGTCCCAGTAACTTCTGTCTGGGTTGATGGAGCTAGTAGTACTTGTTGTTGTTGTTGTTGGCGCTAGTAGTTGTGCTGGTCGTTGTTGTTGTTGGCGGCGTTGTGCTTGTAGTTGTTGTGGTTGTTGGTGGCGTTGTTGTACAGTATGGAGATGGAGAGCAACATTCCACTCTGATCTCATAATCAAAGCACTGTTTCTGCAGGCCTTGATTTTTATTTTGGCAGAGAAGTCCAACAGATGTGTTGTGCACACCACATCCTGGCCCAACTCTGAGAGTGGAAGTCCCTACTCTTTTAGCTCTGCATTGAATTGATGTTGGTTTTGTGCAAATATGTATCCCGGAATCAATGATCTTCTTGATGGATTCATCATCACCACCGCTGGGTCCCGATGTTGGACGGCTCACGTCTATCCAAGAGGACCACTCACACATGTGTCCGCACGCAAACTGTGGTCCCAGTAACTTCTGTCTGCTGATGGAGTTGTAGTACTTGTTGTTGTTGTTGTTGGCGCTAGAAGCAGCGCTGGTCGTTGTTGTTGTTGGCGGCGTTGTGCTTTGTAGTTGTTGTGGTTGTTGGTGGCGTTGTTGTACAGTATGGAGGATGGAGAGCAAATATTCCACTTCTGATTCATGCAATCAGCACCTGTTTCTGGCAGGCCTTGATTTTTATTTTGGCAGAGGAGTCCACGATGCACACCACCACTCTGGCCCAGCTCTGAGAGGTGCGGAAGTCCCGCACCTTTTAGCTCTGGCATTGAATTGATGTTGGTTTTGTGCAAATATGTATCCCGGAATCAATGATCTTCTTTGATGGATTCATCATCACCAACGCCAAGTCCCGATGTTGGACTGCCCACGCCTATCCAAGAGGACCACTCGCATGTGTCCGCACGCAAACTGTGGTCCCAGTAACTTCTGCCTGCTGATGGAGTTGTAGTACTTGTTGTTGTTGTTGGCGCCAGTAGTTGTGCTGGTCGTTGCTGTTGTTGAAGTGCTGTAGCTGTGGGTGGTCGCTGTTGCTGTTGGCGCAAGCAGTTTTAAAGTCAGGTGGTTGTTGGTATGCTTGTTGTACAGAAGGGAGATGGAGAGCAACATTCCACTCTGATCTCATAATCAAAGCACTGTTTCTGCAGGCCTTGATTTTTATTTTGGCAGAGGAGTCCAACAGATGTGTTGCACACCACATCCTGGCCCAACTCTTTAGAGTGGAAGTCCCGGAATTTTTAGCCCCTGGGCATTGAATTGATGTTGGTTTTGTGCAAATATGCATCCCGAATCAATGATCTTCTTGATGGATTCATCATCACCACCGCTGGGTCCTGGATATTGGACGGCTCACGTCTATCCAAGAGGACCACTCGCACATGTGTCCGTTACTGCAAACTGTGGTCCCAGTAACTTCTGTCTGGGTTGATGGAGTTGTAGTACTTGTTGTTGTTGTTGTTGTTGGCGCCGTAGTTGTGGTGGTCGTTGTTGTTGTTGGCGTTGTGCTTGTAGTTGTGGTGGTTGTTGGTGGCGTTGTTGTACAGTATGGAGATGGAGAGCAACATTCCACTCTGATCTCATAATCAAAGCACTGTTTCTGCAGGCCTTGATTTTATTTTGGCAGAGGAGTCCAACAGATGTGTTGCACACCACATCCTGCCCAGCTCTGAGAGTGGTCCTGCACTTCCTTTAGCTCTGCATTGAATTGATGTTGGTTTTGTGCAATATGTATCCCGAATCAATGATCTTCTTTGAGGATTCATCATCACCACCGCTAAGTCCCGGCGTTGGACGGCTCAATGCCTATCCAAGAGGACCACCGCACATGTGTCCGCACGCAAACTGTGGTCCCAGTAACTTGTCTGCTGATGGAGTTGGGTAGTACTTGTTGTTGTTGTTGGCGCTTTGTAGTTGTGCTGGTCGTTGCTGTTGTTGGCTATGCCAGTTGTGGTGGTCGTTGTTGTTGTTGGCGTTGTGCTTTGTAGTTGTGGTGGTTGTTGGTATGCTTGTTGTACAGTATGGAGATGGAGAGCAACATTCCACTTGATCTCAGCAATCAAAGCACTGTTTCTGCAGGCCTTGATTTTTATTTTGGCAGAGGAGTCCAACAGATGTGTTGCACACCACATCCTGGCCCAACTCTGAGAGTGGAAGTCCCGGGTACTCTTTAGCTCTGCATTGAATTGATGTTGGTTTTGTGCAAGTATGTATCCCGGAATCAATGATCTTCTTGATGGATTCATCATCACCACCGCTGGGTCCTGATGTTGGGATTGCCCACGCTCATCCAAGAGGACCACCACACATGTGTCCGCTAATGCAAAACTGTGGTCCCAGTAACTTCTGTCTGCTGATGGAGTTGTAGTAATTTGTTGTTGTTGTTGTTGGCGTTGTAGTTGTGGTGGTCGTTGTTGTTGTTGGCGCGGTGCTTGTAGTTGTGGTGGTGGTTGGTGGCGTTGTTGTACAGTAAGTATGGAGATGGAGAGCAACATTCCACTTGATCTCATAATCAAAGCACTGTTTCTGCAGGCCTTGATTTTTATTTTTTGCAGAGGAGTCCAACAGATGTGTTGGGTACACACCACATCCCAGCCCAACTCTGGAGAGTGGAAGTCCCGGCAATTTTTAGCTCTGCATTGAATTGATGTTGGTTTTGTACAAATATATATTCCAATCAATGATCTTCTTGATGGATTCATCATCACCACCGCTTGGGTCCCGGCGTTGGACGGCTCACCATCCAAGAGGACCACTCGCATGTGTCCGCACGCAAACTGTGGTCCCAGTAACTTCTGTCTGGGTTGATGGAGTTGTAGTACTTGTTGTTGTTGTTGTTGGCGTTGTAGTTGTGCTGGTCGTTGTTGTTGTTAAGGCGCTTGTGCTTGTAGTTGTGGTGGTGGTTGTTGGTGGCGTTGTTGTACAAAGTATGAGATGAGAGCAACATTCCACTTCATCTCATAATCAAAGCACTGTTTCTGCAGGCCTTGATTTTTATTTTTGGCAGAGGAGTCCAACAGATGTGTTGCACACCGCTGATTCTGGCCCAGCTCTGAGAGTGGAAGTCCCGGTACTTTTTAGCTCTGCATTGAATTGATGTTGGTTTTGTGCAAATATGTATCCCGGAATCAATGATCTTCTGATGGATTCATCATCACCACCGCTGTCCCGGCGTTGACCAAGTGCTCTCACGCCTATCCAAGAGTGACCTACCGCACATGTGTCCGCTATCGCAAACTGTGGTCCCATAGCAATTTCTGCGTCTGCTGATGGAGTTGTAGTACTTGTTGTTGCTGTTGTTACGCCAGAAGTTGTGGTGGTCGTTGTTGTTGTTGGCGCGGTGTTTGTAGCGTTGTGCTGGTCGTTGTTGTTGCTGGGCGCTTGTGCTTGTAGTTGTGGTGGTTGTTGGGTATGCGGTATGTGCAGTGGAGATGGAGATAACATTCACTCTGATCTCATAATCAAAGCACTGTTTCTGCAGGCCTTGATTTTTATTTTGGCAGAGGAGTCCAACAGATGTGTTGCACACCACATCCTGGCCCAGCTCTAGAGTGGGAAGTCCTGGGTACCTTTAGCTCTGCATTGAATTGATGTTGGTTTTGTATTAAATATGTATTCCGAATCAATGATCTTCTTGATGGATTCATCATCACCACCGCTGGGTCCCGGCGTTGGACGGTCTATCCAAGAGGACCACTCGCACATGTGTCCGTTAATGCAAACTGTGGTCCCAGTAACTTCTGTCTGGGTTGATGGAGTTGTAGTACTTGTTGTTGTTGTTGTTGGCTGCCAGAAGGTGGGTGGTCGCTGTTTGCTATTACGGCGCTTGTAGTTGTGGTGGTCGTTGTTGTTGTTGGCGGCGCAGTTTATGAAGTTGTGCGCTGTTGGTGGCGTTGTTGTACAGTATGAGATGGAGAGCAACATTCCACTTCTGATCTCATAATCAAAGCTAACTGTTTCTGCAGGCCTGGATTTTATTTTGCAGAGGAGTCCAACAGATGTGTTGCACACCACATCCTGGCCCAGCTCTGAGAGAGTGGAAGTCCCGGTACCTTTAGCTCTGCATTGAATTGATGTTGGCTTTTTGTGCAAATATGTATCCCGAATCAATGATCTTCTTGATGGATTCATCACCACCGCTGGGTCCTGGCGTTGGACGGCTCACGCCTATCCAAGAGGACCACTCACACATGTCCGCACGCAAAACTGTGGTCCCAGTAACTTCTGTCTATTGGGCTGATGGAGTTGTAGTACTTGTTGTTGTTGTTGTTGTTGGCGGCGCTGTAGTTGTGGTGGTCGCGTTTGTGTTGTTGGCGCTTGTGCTTGTAGTTGTGGTGGTTGTTGGTAGCGTTGTTGCACAGTATGGAGATGGAGAGCAACATTCCACTCTGATCTCATAATCAAAGCACTGTTTCTGCAGGCCTTGATTTTTATTTTGGCAGAGGAGTCCAACAGATGTGTAAGTTGCACACCACATCCTGGCCCAGCTCTCTGAGAGTGGAAGTCCCGGGCACTCTAGTTTCAAATAGAATTGATGTTGGTTTTGTGCAAATATGTATCCCGGAATCAATGATCTTCTTTGATGGATTCATCATCACCACCGCTGGGTCCTGATGTTGACGGCTCACGTTCATCTCAAGAGGACCACTGCATTACGTGTCCGCATCGCAAACTGTGGTCCCAGTAACTTCTGTCTGCTGATGGAGTTAGAATAATTGTTGTTGTTGTTGGCGTAGTTGTGCTGGTCGTTGTTGTTGTTGGGCCATGCTGTAGTTGTGGTGGTCGCTGTTGTTGTTGGCTACAAGCAGTTTGGTAGTTGTGGTGGTTGTTGGTATGCTTGTTGTACAGTACGGAGATGGAGAGCAACATTCCATTCTGATCTCATAATCAAAGCACTGTTTCTGTACTTTTATTTTATTTTGGCAGAGGAGTCCAACAGATGTGGGTTGCACACCACATCCTGGCCCAACTCTGAGAGTGGAAGTCCCGGTACTCTTTTAGCTCTGCATTGAATTGATGTTGGTTTGTGCAAATATGTATCCCGAATCAATGGATCTTCTTTGATGGATTCATCATCACCACCGCTAAGGTCCTCCGGCGTTGGACGGCTCACGCCTATCCAAGAGGACCACTTCAGCACATGTGTCCGGCGCACGCAAACTGTGGTCCCAGTAACTTGCCTGCTGATGGAGTTGTAGCACTTGTTGTTGTTGTTGTTGTTGGCGCTGTAGTTGTGGTGGTCGTTGTTGTTGTTGGCGTTGTGCTTGTGGAAGTTGTGGTGGTTGTTGCGGCGTTGTTGTACAGTATGGAGATGCAGGAGCAACATTCCACTCTGATCTCATAATCAAAGCACCGTTTCTGCAGGCCTTGATTTTATTTCTTGGCAGAGGAGTCCAAACAGATGTGTTGCACACCACATCCTGGCCCAGCGCTCTGGAGAGTGGAAGTCCCGGTACTTTTAGCTCTGCATTGAATTGATGTTGGTTTTGTGCAACATGTATCCCCGGAATCAATGATCTTCTTGATGGATTCATCATCACCACCGCTGGGTCCCGATGTTGGACGGCTCACGTCTATCCAAGAGGACCACTCGCACATGTGTCCGCACGCAAAACTGTGGTCCCAGTAACTTGTCTGGGCGATGGAGTTGTAGTACCGGTTGTTGTTGTTGGCGCTAGAAGGTGCTGGTCGTTGTTGTTGTTGGCGCATGCCAGTTGTGGCAGGTCGTTGTTGTTGTTGGGCGCTGGTGCTTGTAGTTGTGGTGGTTAAGCAGGCGTTGTTGTACAGTATGGAGATGGAGAGCAACATTCCACTCTGATCTCATAATCAAAGCACTGTTTCTGCAGGCCTTGATTTTTATTTTGGCAGAGTGAGTCCAACAGATGTGTTGCACAACACATCCTGCCCAACTCTGAGAGTGGAAGTCCCGGTACTCTTAGCTCTGCATTGAACATGTTGGTTTGCAAATATGTATCCCGGAATCAATGATCTTCTTGAGGGATTCACCATATCACCACCGCTGTCCCATGTTGGACGGCTCACGCCTATCCAAGAGGACCACTCACACATATGTCCGTTAATGCAAACTGTGGTCCCAGTAACTTCTGTCTGGGTTGATGGAGTTGTAGTACTTGTTGTTGTTGTTGTTACGCTTAGTTGTGCTGGTCGTTGTTGTTGTTGTTGGATGGGCAAGCAGTTTGTAGTTGTGTGGTGGTTGTTGCAAGCAGTAGTATGGAGATGGAGAGCAACATTCCACTTCTGATCCTGCTAATCAAAGCACTGTTTCTGCAGGCCTTGATTTTTATTTTTGGCAGAGGAGTCCAACAGATGTGTTGCACACCACATCCTGGCCCAACTCTGGAGAGTGGGAAGTCCCGGTACTCTTAGCTCTGCATTGAATTGATGTTGGTTTTGTGCAACATATGTATCCCGAATCAATGATCTTCTTGATGGATTCATCATCACCACCGCTGTCCCGGCAAGTTGACGTGCTCACACGCCTATCCAAGAGGACCACTCACACATGTGTCCGCATCGCAAACTGTGGTCCCAGTAACTTCTGTCTGCTGATGGAGTTGTAGTACTTGTTGTTGTTGTTGTTGGCGTTGTAGTTGTGGTGGTCGTTGTTGCTAAGGGCGCGCAGTGCTTGTAGTTGTGGCGGTTGTTGGTGGCGCAGTTGTACAGCATGGGAGAGATGGAGAGCAACATTCCACTTCTGATCTCAAGCAATCAAAGCACTGTTTCTGCAGGCCTTGATTTTTATTTTGGCAGAGGAGTCCAACAGATGTGTTGCACACCACATCCTGGCCCAACTCTGAGAGTGGAAGTCCCGGCAATTTTTTAGCTCTGCATTGAATTGATGTTGGTTTCGTGCAAATATGTATCCCGAATCAATGATCTTCTTGATGGATTCATCATCACCACCGCTAGTCCCGGCGTTGGACGGCTCACGCCTATCCAAGAGGACCACTCACACATGTGTCCGGCATCGCAACCATTGTGGTCCCAGTAACTTCTGTCTGCTGATGGAGTTGTAGTACTTGTTGTTGTTGTTGGCGCGTAGTTGTGCTGGTCGCGTTGTTGTTGTTGGCGTTGTAGTTGTGGTGGTCGTTGTTGTTGTTGTTGGCGGCGTTGTGCTTGTAGTTGTGGTGGTTGTTGGTGGCGCGCAGTAGTATGGAGATGGAAGACAACATTCACTTCTGATCTCATAATCAAAGCACTGTTTCTGCAGGCCTTGATTTTTTATTTTGGCAGAGGAGTCCAACAGATGTGTTGCACAATTACATCTCCAACTCTGAGAGTGGAAGTCCTGGGTACTCTTTTAGCCTTGCATTGAATTGATGTTGGTTTTGTGCAAATATATATCCCGAATCAATGATCTTCTTGATGGATTCATCATCACCACCGCTAAGTCCATGTTGGACGGCCCACGCCTATCCAAGAGGACCACTCACATGTGTCCGCTAATGCAAACTGTGGTCCCAGTAACTTCTGGTCTGCTGATGGAGTTGTAGTACTTGTTGTTGTTGTTGTTGGCGTTGTAGTTGTGCTGGTCGTTGTTGTTGTTGGCAAGCAGTTTGTAGCTGTGGTGGCTGTTGGTGGCGCGGTTGTACAGTATGGGAGATGGAGAGCAACATTCACTCTGATCTCATAATCAAGCACTGTTTCTGCAGGCCTTGATTTTATTTTGGCAGAGGAGTCCAACAGATGTGTTGCACACCACATCCTGGCCCAACTCTGAGAGGGAAGTCCTGGCAATTTCTTAGCTCTGCATTGAATTGATGTTGGTTTTGTGCAAATATGTATCCCGGAATCAATGATCTTCTGATGGATTCATCATCACCACCGCTGGGTCCCTATGTTGGACTGCTCACTGCCTATCCAAGAGACCACCTACACATGTGTGTCCCGCGACGTAAAACTGTGGTCCCAGTAACTTCTGTCTTCACAAGGATGGAGTTGTAGTACTTGTTGTTGTTGTTGGCGCTAGAAGGTGCTGGTCGTTGTTGTTTTGGGCGTTGTAGTTGTGCTGGTCGTTGTTGTTGTTGTTGGCGGCGCAGAAGCCAGGTTGTGGTGT
The DNA here is from genome assembly GCA_018136845.1 of Heterotis niloticus. NCBI lineage: Eukaryota > Metazoa > Chordata > Actinopteri > Osteoglossiformes > Osteoglossidae > Heterotis > Heterotis niloticus. Next base: position 68,545 of record CM030898.1, read on the forward strand.
GGTTGTTAGGCGCTTGTGCAGTATGGAGATGGAGAGCAAATATTCCACTTGATCTCATAATCAAAAGCACTGTTTCTGCAGGCCTTGATTTTATTTTGGCAGAGGAGTCCAACAGATGTTGCACACCACATCCTGGCCCAACTCTGAGAGTGGAAGTCCCGGGGTAAATTTTAGCTCTGCATTGAATTGATGTTGGTTTGTAAAATATGTACCTGAATCAATGATCTTCTTGATGGATTCATCATCACCACCGCTGGTCCCGGCGTTGACGGCTCATCGCCTATCCAAGAGGACCACTCACATTATGTGTCCGCACGAAACTGTGGTCCCAGTAACTTCTGTCTGGGTTGATGGAGTTGTAGTACTTGTTGTTGTTGTTGGCGTGCTAGAAGCCAGGTAGTCGCTTGTTGCTTGTTGGCGCTAGAAGTTGTGGTGGTCGTTGTTGTTGTTGGCGGCTTTGTGCTTGTAGTTGTGGTGGTTGTTGGTATGCTGTACAGTATGGAGATGGAGACAAATATTCCACTTGATCTCTCATAATCAAAGCACTGTTTCTGCAGGCCTTGATTTTTATTTTGGCAGAGGAGTCCAACAGATGTAAGCTGCACACCACATCCCAGTGGGCTCAACTCTGAGAGTGGAAGTCCCGGGTACTCTTTTAGCTCTGCATTGAATTGATGTTGGTTTTGTGCAAATATGTATCCCGAATCAATGATCTTCTTGATGGATTCATCATCACCACCGCTGTCCCGGCGTTAATACCTGCCCACGCCTATCCAAGAGGACCACTCAGCATGTGTCCGCACGCAAAACTGTGGTCCCAGTAACTTCTGTCTGCTGATGGAGTTGCAGTACTTGTTGTTGTTGTTGGCGCTAGTAGTTGTGCTGGTCGTTGTTGTTGTTGGCGGCGCTGTAGTTGTGTGGTGGTCGTTGTTGCTGTTGGCGCAGTTTGTAGTTGTGGTGGTTGTTGTGGCGGTACAGTATGGAGATGGAGAGCAACATTCCATCTCCTGATCTCATAATCGCTTAATTGTTTCTGCAGGCCTTGATTTTTTATTTTGGCAGAGGAGAGTTAAACAGATGTGTGTTGCACACCGTCCTGGCCCAACTCTGAGAGTGGAAGTCCCGGCACTCTTAGCTCTGCATTGAATTGATGTTGGTTTGTGCAAATATGTATCCCGGAATCAATGATCTTCTTGATGGATTCATCATCACCACCGGCTATCCCGATGTTGGACGGCTCACGCTTCATCCAAGAGGACCACTCACACATGTGTCCGCACGCAAACTGTGGTCCCAGCAACTTCTGTCTGCTGATGGAGTTGTAGCAATTTTGTTGTTGTTGTTGTTGGCGCTAGAAGTTGTGCTGGTCGTTGTTGTTGTTGTTATGTTGTGCTTGTAGTTGTGGTGGTTGTTGGTGGCGTTGTTGTACAGTATGAGATGGAGAGCAACATTCCACTTGATCTCATAATCAAAGCACTGTTTCGCAGGCCTTTGATTTTTATTTTGGTTAAGAGGAGTCCAACAGATGTGTTGCATGACCACATCCTGGCCCAACTCTGAGAGTGGAAGTCCTGGGTACTCTTTAGCTCTGCATTAACCATGTTGGTTTTGTGCAAATATGTATCCCGGAATCAATGATCTTCTTGATGGATTCATCATCACCACCGCTAACCCGACAAGTTGGACTGCTCACGCTCATCCAAGAGGACCACTCACACATGTGTCCGGCACGCAAAACTGTGGTCCCAGCACTTGTCTGGGTTGATGGAGTTGTAGTACTTGTTGTTGTTGTTGTTGATGCTTGTAGTTGTGCTGGTCAGTTGTTGTTGCTGGCGTGCTTGTAGTTGTGGTGGTCGTTGTTGTTGTTGGCGTTTTGCGCTTGTAGTTGTGGTGGTTGTTGGTATGCTTGTACAGTATGGAGATGGAGAGCAACATTCCAATTCTGATCTCATAATCGCTAACTGTTTCTGCAGGCCTTGATTTTTATTTTGGCAGAGGAGTCTAAACAGATGTGTTGCACACCACATCCTGGCCTCAATCCTGAGTGGAAGTCCCGGCACTCTTTTAGCTCTGCATTGAATTGATGTTGGTTTTGTGCAAATATGTATCCCGAATCAATGATCTTCTTGATGGATTCATCATCACCAATTTCTGGGTCCCGATGTTGACTGCTCACGTCTATTCAAGAGGACCACTCGCACATGTGTCCGCACGCAAACTGTGGTCCCAGTAACTTCTGTCTGGGTTGATGGAGTTGTAGTACTTGTTGTTGTTGTTACATGCTAGAAGTTGTGCTGGTCGTTGTTGTTGTTGGCGGCGTTGTGCTTGTAGTTGTTGTGGTTGTTGGTGGCGTTGTTGTACAGGTATGGAGATGGAGAGCAACATTCCACTTCTGATCTCATAATCAAAGCACTGTTTCTGCAGGCCTTTGATTTTTATTTTGGCAGAGGAGTCCAACAGAGATGTGTTGCATAACTGACATCCTGGCCCAACTCTGAGAGTGGAAGTCCCGGTACTCTTATTCTGCATTGAATTGATGTTGGTTTTGTGCAAATATGTATCCCGAATCAATGATCTTCTTGATGGATTCATCATCACCACCGCTTGTCCCGATGTTGACTGCTCACGCTTCATCCAAGAGGACCACCGCATGTCCGCACGCAAACTGTGGTCCCAGTAACTTCTGTCTGGGTTGATGGAGTTGTAGTACTTGTTGTTGTTGTTGGCGCTAGAAGTTGTGCTGGTCGTTGTTGTTGGCGGCGCTAGAAGTTGTGGGTGGTCGTTGTTGTTGTTGGCGTTGTGCTTGTAGTTGTGGTGGTTGTTGGGTATGTTGTACAGTACGGAGATGGAGAGCAACATTCCACTCTGATCTCATAATCAAAGCACTGTTTTGCAGGCCTTGATTTTATTTGGCAGAGGAGTTCAACAGATGTGTTGCACAACTACATCCTGGCCCAACTCTGAGAGTGGAAGTCCCGACTCTTTTAGCTCTGCATTGAATTGATGTTGGTTTTGTGCAAATATGTATCCTGAATCAATGATCTTCTTGATGGATTCATCATCACCACCGCTGGGTCCCATGTTGGACGTGCCCACGCCCATCCAAGAGGACCACTCACATATGTCCTCATCAAACTGTATCCCAGTAACTTCTGTCTGGGGTTGCTGATGGAGCTAGTGCTTTGTTGCTGTTGTTGGCCTTTGCACTTGTTGTTGTTGAAGTTGTAGTTGATGTTAAAATACATGGTGTTGTTCTGCAACACTTGACTTTATTTCAGAATCCATGCAAATTTGAGAGGTATTCCTTGATTTTTGTTCTTGCAATTAGTCCTACCTTTGTGTTACATTCTCTACTTGCTGGCCCAGTTGGAGACAGTGGAACTCCATATCGCACTGCTTGTATTTCACTTCTTCTGGATTTTCACAGATTTTAATTCCATGAGCTATGATGTTTGGGTAATAGGATCTCATTGTCACCACCATTTGTCCATATTCAGGTACTCACATTGATCCAGCAGTCTGACCATTCACAGATCTGACAGGTTGGGGTTGTTGTTGGAGAAGTTGATGTGGTTGTCACTGGAGCTGTTGTGGTTGATGTTGGAGAGGTTGTTGGAGTCTGTGATGTTGTACATGAATCGTCACAGCAAAAAAATCGTACTTGATAATTGTAACACAGTGGAAATGGTCCTTTCTGATCTTCATTTTTACAAACCAGCCCATGTGCAACATCACATTGTACAACTTGTCCCACTTCACTTATGTTTTTATTTGGATATTTTTCAGCTCGGCACTGAATGGCCAGTGGGTTTTTGCATACGTTGTGTCCTTCGGCCCTGATGTGGTCAATGGTTTCTGAGTCACCTCCGGGAGTTCCAAGCGTTGGAAACGTGGTATCGTACCAAGGAGTCCATTCACATTTTTTAGTGCATGGGGGCTCAGTTGTTGTCGATGTGAAAGTCAAAATTGGTGTGGTTGTTGGGGCAGGGGTTGAAGTAGTAGATATAGGAGTAGGGGAGGTGGTTGTGTGTGGACAGTTATCATCAACAGTTCTGTTAATGGTCCCGTTCGCTCCACAGATGGCAGTGATACAGCTTCCTATTCCATCAGTGGTGTTGTAAATTGTTGCCCCATATGGATACTTTTTTCCGTCATAAATGCAATAACAAGCTGTAAATGTGAACAAGAAAGAATTCAGAAAAAGGAAGGCGTAGTATTAATAGAGGATCTTAATAATAGGACTTTAACAACCAGAATATCATTTTTTGTGTATTTTTTTTTTTGGTTTTGTGCATTGTATTGGAAAGTGAAGATACTAACCTTGAAGATCATAAATACACTCTTTTCCCAGTGACTTGCAGTAGCTTTGTAAAAGGAAAATAATGAATAGTTAGTTTTTTTTTTTTTTTTTTTTTTTAAATCTTTGCAAATCAGATATTTGAGTTTTTTCGTAACATCTCTTGTTTATGATAAAGCTGACCTTACGACTTCTGAGGTCTTGCATGCTTTTTCCAGGGAATTTTACAAAAAATATAGTGCCCTGTTAGCTCTTTTACTTGCTGTATATTGTGTGTTTCTGAGTGGGCCCTTCTTTACATCACTGTATCCCACACCTTCATAAATTATTCTCTGTAGTTATTTTTTGTCCAGAAAAGATGTGTGGTGTGAATGGCCTCCTGCCCTTGGGTTGTCAACTCAATAAGTGAATGTTAAAATACTCACCATGTCTCACAGTTCTCTGTGGATGGAATGGGTTCTCCAATATTGTAGTGCTTTCCCCCATCATAGCAGCCACACTTTTCTCTCTCCACACACGTCATTGAGTCCTCATCAAAGTAGGGTTGGTCAGAGGGGCATTGTGGGTAGCAGCCTTAAATAAGAAAAGTGTTCCGGTTTCTGTTCAGTAATTAATATTTGAATAATAATTCACCTAGAACATACATTCTTTCCCTCATATATAGACAGGCAAATAATTGAAACGTATATAAACATGGTATACATGGACCAATGCTTGTTGCGTGGTTTAATGTTCCATTATTCCCTAAGGAAATCTATGTTTCAACATTTCTGTAGTGCTTGAAACATACAGAGGACTCCATGTAATACTGTCACATAATAAACAGAGAGGTTATACATTAAACTATAAAGTAAACTGATAAAGAGAAACTAAACTGAAAAAACTATTAAAAAAAAATAATGAAGTAAATGGAAGCACAGAAAATTATTAGTGTATTACTAATAATTAAAGTAATGTTTTGCAGTCAGCACTTTACACATTACTGAATTTCATTGGTTTTCATTCATTTAGTTAACCAGTGAGGCTTTACTTTGCTTGTTGGTTTACATTTGCAACATGCTTGTGAGTGTAAGCAGCACTTTTGTTGGTCAATAACTGAATTTTTTTTAAACCATCCAAATATTCAAACAAGAATGCCCAGGAATGATAACTTTCACAAAGTAATCCTAAGTGAGCAAGAAGTTATAATTATGCTAACTGACCGTTCAACTGTATATGTGATAGTTCTTTATAAGGATCTTAGGTAGAGTCCCAGCACCATGGATGTTACTGTATGTTTCTGGGACCCTGTACAAGATGAGCCCTGATAATTCTGCAGTAAATAAAGCCTTATAGCAATTTTCAAAAATGTATTATAGCTGTGTCTAATGTTTTCACATAATGCAACCCAATAATAATTTAAGGGACATGTTTTTACGCTTTTATTTATTTTAGCTTAGTGATTAAAATCACTTTGGATTCAGAAAATAAACAGAGTTTTTAACATATTGCTGGCAACAATTGTATTCACAAATTGAGGAACTCGCATCTCCTACCTTCCAAGGCTGGGATCAGACTGGAGCATGTTCCTGATGGATTCCTGCAAGTCTTCATACAAGGAGCTCCACAAGGTTTGTAGTGCCACTCACATTCACCAGGTGGGTTGTAGAAATCACAGAACAGAGCTGGTGAGGGAAACAAGGTTCAGTCAATTACTTTTTATCACGAAGCATTTGGGTTTATCGTGTCTTTATTTATTTATTTATTTATTTTTTAAAGTCCACTCACGGCAGATTTCTGGGCTCCTCCAAGCCACACAGACGCTAGCTTCATTGCAGGCCTTTGCATATGCAGCCACAGCTGTGCAGAAGCACTCGCAGTCTCCTCCACTGTCACACGCACAGGAGTCTCTCACGCAGGCATCGTAATATGGCGTAGGGTCCACCTTATGAAAGGGTGAGTATATTATTGTCTGTCTGCTTACACAGGGGGTATTTTGGTGGTAAAGGTTCAATTTTTGTTATGACGCTGAATCTCAGAGACAAAATTGAAGTAAAATGGCCTGAAAATGGCTCAGGGAAGTTTACTCTGTCCTCTTGTGTCTAGGACCTTTGCATATCTGCCCTTTTACTGTGACCATCTTACCTCAGAGTGACAGGGTGTGAACACTGAACTCTTGATGATGCTACACTGCTTCTGGGACCAGGACTGTCTGTACGGGTTGAAAGTGCAGGGGTCTTTTGGAATGTCAGCATCAGGGCAGCTTGGAGAGACTTTCCAGCTGTTTCCAAATTCCACAGCATCAATCACCACTGCTTGGCTTCTTGTAGTGAAGTCGTTGTTTTCATTGCCATCATAATTTCCACACAGACCACAGACTTGTCCCTGTTGAATAAAAAGAGAATATGATGACTCCATTAGCATGGCTAGAGCTGATAGCTAGCATTGCACACCCTTTTGTGTGAAAATTAATGTAGAAAGTGCAGGTGAGTTGGGTTGCAGGTAAGTTTAAAGTAGCATTTCCATTTACCTTGAATGTTGGGCTTAATTTGATGAACATGCTGGTCTTTTTGTCCCACATGAGGATCAGGCCATTGTTGGCTTCAATAACCAGGTAAATCCCCATGATGCGGATTTGGTAGGGCACTTCTACGCCAATATCTCTCTGAATAACTTGGTAGTTTCCATCTGTCAGGATGAGTTCATTTTTCTGGAACGAAGGACATATTTAGCCATTAGCCATGTTTGGTGTTAGCACTTCCTCTGAAATGGAATGTGAGAAAGCTCAGTCCCTCTCACCCCCAAGAAGAGCTTGATGGCCTTGGAGCAGGTGGTGCCAGTGGTGCC
>CM030898.1:76167-117754 GCA_018136845.1 Heterotis niloticus
CCCCCTTCCCATTCCTTATTGTATTGTCTCCTTTAATCCGAGTTTCTGCCCCCCAGCCGAGGCGGGAATCGGAGTTCTCCTCTTGCAGCGACAGGACATCCATTCATCTGTAGTTAACTCAGATGATGCTTTGTTCAAAACTGTTTACAGTATTGGCACTCTTAAGTAGTTCCTGCACTCAGTGAGCAAGGGTTCTAACGTAGGTCTTAGTAGCAGGCAGTGGATTCAACAACTATGCCACCTGCTGGAAAAAATGACTTGTGATGTACAAAGGCATGAACTATGCTTGAGGACAAAGGTGATGTTACTGCCTGCTGTGTTCCCAGAGATGCCTGATGGGTGACGTTGTGGCTGTGAGGACATACATGAAGGAGTAACTTGCATGGGTTTGAGGACTCCATCAGATCGTCTCATCTTCACTGGTTGTCACAACTGCAGCATTTGTCAAATAAAGTGAAACTGCACAATAACTCTTTGGTGTCCGAGATGTACTTTAGGGAGGTGGCTGTTCCCTTTGTAAGGGGCCACAGCCATTTGGGGGGTGTGTACATGACTAAATGAGCTCATTAAAGGTCCTCTTCTCATCTGAAGTTGCTATTGAGCAAATCGGCCTCTTAAATTTGCATTCAACACTAATCTTCCATAGTAGACTTAAAAAAAAAATTCCATGGCCCCCAGAGTGTACTGCTACATGCAATAAAACTTGGTGACTGTGTTAATCTGGTATTGGGCTGAGATGCTAATGAAATTAATTTCAAATTTAAGCTGTGAAGGATCTTATTGTGTGTGTAAATGACTAAAATTCCCTTTTGGGTGGTGAATCCAGGTGTTGCATATCCAGTGATTAATGGTGTTGGCTCATCTAAGCACCTGGCAGGTGGTGTTAAAATTTATATTTGTGTAACAGCTAAGCTGGGAGTGTTTGTGTAACCAAAAGTTCTCTCAACAGGGAAAAGGGCTGCTATTTGTTTCCTGGTGGTACCAGAACTATGGGACATAGAAATCAAAGGGCCAGACATAATTTGACATTACAGAAAAACACAAGGACTGTACTTCTGTCATGTGCAACTATAAAGGGAAAACAAATGTCAGAATGGAGAAGCATGAAATAAGGAGTATCGAAAAAGGAGTCCACCTGGGAATCATTGGTAGGAAATAAACTGGACTGAAGAGCGAATGTAAAATTACCCAGTGAAGAGCTTGGAAGATGTGGTGCCTCCTTTCCTGACCTAACTTGTTCAACAAATGAGTTTCCAGCAAGAATATTCAGACTGATTCTGTACATAACACTTTCTCTCTGCCTTTAAGTTTGAATCCATTAGGCTGCTTGCTGTACCTCCTTCTCAGATTTTGAAGCTCATGTCTTCTGGCTCACACACCCAGTAGGATACTGGCATTTTGCAGTAGTTTATCTTGGGATCATAGAGAGTCTGTTTTACCCAGAAGGTCATTTCACATCAGTGAGGTCACATCTGGTGTGTGACTTTGTAACATCTGGAAATTTGTATTAAGGAGTCTCCCATCCTTCCATTGTCCATAGATGGTGATGTGATATTTCAGGTGGTGTAAAATCTACGCAGTATATAAAATAGCTGGCTGGTTGCAGTGTTTCTTTTTACCTCAGTTCTGTGCTTACATGTTCTTACTGACAAGCACTGCAGTTTAATTGACTGCAAAGGGGTCAGCATCTGTAGTTGTTTTGGTGATCAGAATACGCATTTGACTTTACTGTGTTCAGAATCCCTTTACTGCACTTTAATTGTTCCCACATGCTGTTGGCTGTGGGTCCAGTGTTCTGGCAACAGGCAGTTAATGTGCTGTGAATTCGTCCACCATGAAGAAAAAAACCAGTTTCACCCTTTGAGTAGCAATGCTGTCTTTAGTGAACCCTGGCAGCAGCAGTGGCTTTTGGGGTAACTGTTCTGCACTGAGTAAGGGTGACAAAACACTTCCCTTTCAGATCTACAGGTCTTGTCATCTCCTGACAGCTTTGTAACGGTGTATCACAGAGAGCCTTGTGGTCATGTTCACAGGTCCTTTCAGACTCAGTCTGGCAGGCAGCTGCTTGAATAATGTGCCAGCACAGCAACAGCAGTTTTGGTCAAACTTTGCTTCAGTAGTCATGTGTCTGCATTTAAAACAATTTGTCTTGTTGATTTAACTGCTGAAGTTTGTTTACAGAAGTGCAAGTGATTGTTGACTACGGAGATGAGACTGGATGATTTGGCATCGCTTGGCAAAACCACCACCACCTGAGGATGATGGCAGAGATGTTGCTTCAAGAGAAAAGTGCAGCACCCATTGGGGCAGTCTGCCAGCTCTCCACCTTTGCATCATACCCTGACTCTGGCACTGGCAGCAGGGCACTGCAGTCCAGCTCCTTGGAGCTCTGGAGTTTCCCGCCGAACTCCAGGCAGGATGATGAGCAGAGATGAGACCTGTTATGCATCCCCAACTTTTTGTCACTTTGATGAAAAACATTTCTAGAAAAACTGGGGTTCATCACAAATTAGCTTACTTTTTTAAAGCTAAGCTCCACAGTGAATGAGCTGATGATTTAATTTATTGTTCCCAGAGAGCAAACCTCAGCTTCACCTTTAAGAACACTAAAACTACATCCCCCCATGAGAGTGGATTAGAGCTGCAGAGTCCCTTTATGGCTGATGAGCAGTGGTAACCAACGAAAACAGTTGCTTCATAATGACAATTCCATGACTGCTTACAGTTCATGTCCTCACAACACAGTGTTTCCTGCTTTAGAACCACTTCTTCACCACCTTGTTTTAATATGAGACACTTTAACTTTTAAAATTTTTTTTCTACCATCTGAGATAATGCTAAATATAACCTACACTCTATTTCCCTTTCATTTTTACTTGATTTTATGTAATACATTTTTTTATATTTTTCCATAAATGTATCTGCTTCACAGGATCTAAGACAGTTTTGCAAGTCAAAAATAATAACCCATTCTCATAAATATTAAGATTTATAATTACAACATCTCATAAAATCTTTATTCATGATTATAGATGTTGAGTCAAAATTGTGCATCACATGGTAGAATGCAACTGTATTTTTAACACAGGACCAGCAATCACAAAGTAAAAGTATCCACTGCATATCTGAAATTTATATGTAACTGTACAGACAATACATAAAATATAATGCATGACTGAGAATGTTCCATTTTGCAAAAGTTTTCTACAACCCTCCACCTTCCCCCTACATTTTCTTGTGGAAATGTGAAAACATGTGATTTTTAATCCCCCATTGCTGACTAATTTACGGTGGAGCCGTGACCCGAAAAATCTTGGAACTGCTGGATTAGCGTGCTCACTGGCCAACAAGCTCTCTTTGTGAAACTGTCCTTTTCTAAGATGTCACCAAATCAAAAAAAATCCATACCTTCCATCACAGTTTTAATCTTTAAAGCAAATGTCAGATTGATTGCTTGATGTAGAAAACAAGTTTAAAATTTGTTATGCTGTTCACATAGTTGTACAGTAGTCATACACTCTCGACTTAATTTTCTAGTTGTAATTTTCCAGTAGAAATAATAGATATTAATAAAACACGTTATAAATGTGAGCTATTGTTATGGAAGAGGACAAATCAAGACATTTTCTTAAAAGGATGTAGCTATGAAAAGACCATGATAAAATCTTTCCCACTGTGTTGTGCTCATGTATTAATAGCTTCTTTGTAAGCAATACATCCTTCCTGGGGGTAGTGGACATAATGTCTGTGATTGTAGATGAGTGTTAAACGTTGTAGTGCTAAATCAAATGTATATCATATGAGGAATGCTTCTCTGTAACAAAAACAATGCTACAGTATTTACAGTTAAATAGTAACTGCTGCATTCCTCTAATCCATCACAATTTAGTGGAATAGATTTATACTGCATTTACCATGAGGTGATAATGACTTTTTTCTTGCAGCCACTTGTAATTAGATGACAAACTGACTTGCATATATATGATTTTAAAGTGTTGCATAATGCATGTTATTCTCACAAATAATATTCTCTGCATTGTAGTGCAGCAGTTTCACATGCTCTCTGTCTACACTGTGACACAATCTGCTTTTTGCTTTTGTCTGCCTGAACTGTGTAAGTGCACAAGAAGACCCTTAAATTTCGGGAAGTACACACTTGCTTTTGCTTTGAGTGAGTGGGAATGGAGCTCAGCCCCAGTATGAGATGTGTGGCATGGGACAGACAAGCGGCCCACTGTGGAACAACACAAGAAGCTGCATGTCTCAGATTCCCACTCCTCCATTACCTTCATTATGCATGAAAGACAAAGGCTCATTCTCCACTCTCCTGCTATATAGACTGTTATAGTTCTTTGCAGCAGAGATTATTTTACTAAAAAATACAGTTTAATTATAAAACAAATATAGCTTCAAGTCATAGTATGTTGTCAGAATTCAGTGGCCAAGAATAATTTTTGTATACAGTTTGGGGCTGCTAATGTTGAAACTCAAAGTTACAGAAGAAACTAAACCCGGTTAGTCACACATAAAATACTGTGGTGTTTTATGCTGTCAGTAAAAGGGGTAGAGACATTATTACACACAAATGGAATTTCTCTCTCTCTGCCCAAATGTCCCACTGTTCTCCAGTGCTAAGCTTCATGCAGATGGGTGTGATCATGTCCTTGTCACATGGTTTGTATGTGTGTGGTCCTTCAGCACCATTTCTTTTGTGGCATTAAAGAATTCATTATGAACTTTTTAGGTGACCCCCCCCTTATGAATTCCCAACTATAACTAAACTAACAGTTCAGAGGAGCTCAGATGGGAAATGTGGAAACAGTGGATACTCTGTTTGCTATTAAATGAAAGTCAGAAAAGTAATAATGTAAACTGTGCTTCTTCTACAAGAATCCTTGTGAATCAGCTGAGTTTGGACAGTACTGAGCAACATTAGAAGAAAATGAACTGAAGATGGAATTTTGCTTGGTAGCATATTCAGCAACCACAATTACCCTGGGAGGAACATAAATACTATAAATAAATAACCAATAAGTCAATGTAAATAACCAATAAGGCTCTGGAAGTGCTTTTGTACCAATATTTTAAAAAGACATCAGAAATAATATCAAGTATTTTTAGGTTTAACGTTTTTTTTAAACGTTGTCATTCCTGTACATTTTTCATTGCAGTACTACATGATTTACTGATTCTGCAAGCCTCTCTGCTTGAAGTGCAAATGGTAACTTGCTTAAATCTCAGCAGACAACCTTCTGTTGTACCATTATGTGAGGCAGCAAATCTAAACCAGTAAAGTGAAGGAACCGACTGTATAAAGGAAAAATGTGCAATAAAATATAACTTTTGATAAAAATACAAGCTAAATTTCCAAATTTTACTAATAAAAACGGACTTTTATAAATATGCCAGATCATTGCTCTCAAACCTGGTTTGCTGACAAGTTTCATGGACTCAGAAGTTGCTGATGTATTTTTGCATGTTCCTCTGCAGCCTGTTAGAGGTGATCAGTTTCCAGTTTCAAGGTTTATTTGTCATGAGTACACTAACACAGCATAGCAGTGTTGTCACCATGAAAAGTTTTGTTTCCAGGCATACTCAGCAAATAAATATGTAAATAAGGTATAGGAAAATTAAATAATAAATAATGAAATTAAGAAAAAGGAAAATAAATAAATAAGGAGAATAAATAAATAAGGAATAAGATATAAAAATATACATAGAGGTCAAAGTTAGAAGTTAGTAAGCAGGATACCTAGAAGTTAGAAGTTAGTAAGCAGAGATAGCAGACAAAACAGGTAGTAGCAGACAAAAAAAAAAAAAACAGTCAAAAATGGAAAAACAAACAACAGCAGCCAAATCAACAACCATACAACCGATAGAGGCATACAATGCAAAAAAACACACATAGGCATACAGACAGACAGACTCCGATCGACTTTTTCCACTGTCCAAGGGAGGGGTCAGTGGTTTAACAGTCTTACGGTGTGGGGGGAAAAAACTGTCCCGGAACCTGCTTGTCCTTGTCCGAATGCTTCTAAAGTGTTTTCCGGATGGGAGCAAGGAGAATAGTTTGTGGCTGGGGTGATTGTGGTCCCTCAGGATGTTATGGGCCTTCTTCGTACACCGCTGGTTGTAGAGGTTCTGCAGGGCTGGCAGATCAGACCTGGTAATGCTCTGTGCTGCCTTGACCACTCTCTGTAGAGTTTTACGGTCTGATGCACTGCAGCTGCCATACTTTCAATGGTCGATCTGTAGAAATTGACAAGTATCCTGTTGTCCATGCCGAATCTCCTCAGCCGATGGAGGAAGAAGAGGCGTTGTGTTGCCACCTTGATGACAACGCTGGTGTGCTGTGACCAGGACAGGTCCTCAGTGATGTTTACTCCGAGGAACCTGAAGTTGTTCACTCTCTCCACTGGGGCGCCGGCTATAGAGATGGGTGCGTGACCATTCCCCTGTTGTCTCCTGAAGTCCACGATCAGCTCCTTTGTTTTGCTGACGTTGAGCTGGAGGTCATTGTCCTGGCACCATGAGGTCAGGGTTCTCACCTCCTCTCTAGAGGCCTGCTCATCGTTGTCGGTGATCAGGCCAATGACAGTGTTGTCGTCAGCAAACTTGACAATGATGTTGGAGCTGAGCGAGGCAACGCAGTCATGCGTGAATAGGGAGTACAGCAGGGGGCTAAGCACGCAGCCCTGGGAGGCCCCTGTGCTGAGAGTCAGCGCTGAGGAGATGATGTTCCCCATCTCACCACCTGGGGCCTGCCCGTCAGGAAGTCCATGACCCAATTGCACAGGGTCGGGTCGAGTCCAAGGTTCCTGAGCTTGGCAATGAGCTTAAGGGGCACGATGGTGTTGAATGCTGAGCTGTAATCGATAAAGAGCATTCTCACATACGTGTTCCTCTGTTCCAGGTGGGAGAAAGTCTTATGGAGAGTGAAGGCAATTGCGTCGTCAGTGGACCTGTTCAGTCTGTAGGCAAACTGAAGTGGGTCCAGTGTGACTGGCAGAGAGGCAATGATGTCTGACCTGACTAACCGCTCAAAGCACTTCATGATGACAGATGTAAGTGCGACAGGGCAGTAGTCATTTAGGCAGAGGACTCTGGGTTTCTTTGGTACAGGAACAATGGTGATTTTCTTGAAACATGTGAGGACAACGGGCTGCTGCAGGGAAAGGTTGAAGATGTCGGTGAACACACCCGCCAGCTGGTCTGCACAAGCTTTAAGAACACGACCAGGGATGTTATCTGGTCCAGGAGCTTTGTGTATGTTTATCCTTTTGAAGGATTTACACACATCTGCCCTAGACAACAGCAGTGTGCAAACATCCTGGTTCAGGTCCATAGCCAGGTGTGGGTGGTTCTTCTCAAACTGTGCGTAGAAGGTGTTCAGCTCCTCAGCGAGGGGAGCAGATGCTTCTACGACACTGCTGCTTTTCCCTTTATAGTCCGTGATTGTTCTAAGCCCACTCCACATATTTTTGATGTTGGAGTCCCAGTAGAGAGACTCCACTTTGTCCTGTACTGCCTCTTAGCAGTATCACTGTATCAGCCCCATGGGATTGGATTCTGGTTCATCTGGAATGCTCCATTCAGCAGGCAGCTCAGTCTTCTGACAAAGAACATCACGTTCAATGTTGATGAAGTCTCATCAGCAATGTAACCCTGTAACCAGACAGGATGAGCGAGAGAGATGCTCTACAAAGTGACTTTTTAACTGCTGAAAATCTTTAGAAGAAAATGTTTAGCAAAAAATGTTATATTATTTTTCATAATTCTATCTTTATTATAATCAGGTAATTACATTATTTTCCCAAAACAACTATTGTTTAACTTTTTGGGCTTAGCTTTCCTTTCCTTTTTATTACTTGAGACCTGATGTGGTGCTGTGGTCAGGAAGCCAGCAAATAATGTATTTTATTGACTTGACAGTGCTGTGGGTGGATGTGATTGATGAAGAAACTGTACAGTGAGCTGGTGGGGGAAGTAGAGGAGCAGGGGTGGAGTGTGTAAGTACAGCTGGTAAAGATGGGATGTTGTGGCTTTATAGCCTGGTAAACAACAGCATTGCTAGGAGAACTCAGAATCCAGGGACAGAACCTGCTGTAGGCGGATTGGGAGATGGCGGCGCAGCTGACCAAGCCAGTCTGTGGATATGGAGGAATGGGAACAGTGTTGGAGGAAAACCAAAGAACAGGAAATAAAATGCAGTAAATATTTGCTGCTTAGATTGTAGCAAGTTGTTGGGTTGGTGCGTAGTGTTGTAGAAATGTTGTAGAATAGTTACCAAGTGTACAGTGGGGGAAATAATTATTTAATCCCCTGCTGAAATGTGTAAGTTTGCTCACTTACAAAGAAATGAACAGTCTCTAATTTTTATGGCAGTTTCATTTTAATGGAGAGAGACAGAATATCAACCAAAAATCCAGAAAAAAACACGTTACATAAAAGTTATAAATTGATTTACATGTCATTGAGTGAAATAAGTATTTAGTCCCCTACAACCCAGCCAGAATTCTGGCTCCCACATATTGGCTGTGTGCCCATGTGGCACAAATTAATCAATTACAGATACTCCTGATCTCAACTCCTTATGTGTATAAAGCACACCTGTCCACAGAATCAATTTCTTCCATTCCAACCTCTCCACCACCATGGGCAAGCCCAAAGAGCTGTCAAAGGATGTCAGGGACAAGATTGTAGACCTGCACAAGGCTGGAATGGGCTACAAGACCATCAGCAAGAAGCTTGGTGAGAAGGTGACAACTGTTGGTGTGATTATTCGGAAATGGAAGAAATATAAAATGGCCATCAATCGCCCTCGGTCTGGAGCTCCATGCAAGATCTTGCCTCATGGGGTGAGGATGATCATGAGAAAGGTGAGGGATCAGCCCAAAACTACACGGAAGCAGCTTGTTAATGATCTGAAGGCAGTTGGGACCACAGTCACCAAGAATACCATTGGTAACACTACGCTGAAATGGATTGAAATCTTGCAGCACCCGCAAGGTCCCCCTGCTCAAGAAGGCCCATCTTAAGTTTGCCAGTGAACATCTAAATGATTCAGAGAAGGCTTGGGAGAAAGTGCTGTGGTCAGATGAAACCAAAATCAAGCTCTTTAGCATCAACTTGACCTGCCGTGTTTGGAGGAAGACATGCTGAGTGTGACCCAAAGACCACCATCCCCACAGTCAAGCATGGAGGTGGAAACATGTTTTGGGGCTGTTTTTCTGCTAAGGGTACAGGATGACTTCACTGCATTCAGGGGCCAATGGACGGGGCCATGTACCATAAAATCTTGGACAAGAACCTCCTTTCCTCAGCCAGAACACTGAAGATGGGTCGTGGATGGGTCTTCCAGCATGACAATGACCCAAAACATACTGCCAAGGCAACAAAGGAGTGGCTAAAGAAGAAGCACATTAAGGTGATGGAGTGGCCTAGCCAGTCTCCAGACCTCAATCCTATAGAAAATCTGTGGAGGGAGCTGAAGCTTTGAGTTGCCAAGTGGCAGCCAAGAAACCTAAAGGATTTAGAGAGTTTCTGTAAAGAGGAGTGAGGCAAAATCCTTCCTGAGATCTGTGCAAACTCAGTGACATGCAAATCAATGTATAACTTTTATGTAATGTGTTTTTTCTGGATTTTGGCATGATATTCTATGTCTCCCCCTTAAAATGAAACTACCATCAAAATGAGAGACTGTTGATTTCTTTGTAAGTGAGCAAACTTACAAATTCACGAGGGGATCAAATAATTATTTCCCCCACTGTATGTGTAGCAAAGTTGATTGTGGATTTTTACTGGCGTTACAAGGAGGCAACGATTAGCTGAACGGCCAGGTGCTGTGTAGCTGATTAGCATGGTTGCTAAGGGGTACAGCTTGCATCGTGCAGTTGTTGAGGGGAGCAGTTTTGGGATGCCAGGGTGAGCTGTTGAGCCTTCCCAAGGTGCCATGAGTCTAGCTCAATGAAACACCTGTGAAGGGAGGTGCCCACTTGACAACCCCGGTGAGATACTGCAACATCACGTTGTCATATTGTGTGTGTGTGTGTGTGTAGTTGGCTGACTTTGGCAGTGATTCTGTAGACTAAGGAGATCAGACAGACCGTTGCATAGCAGCTAGATAGGTTAACTATAGGTATGACTGTGGGGCTGCTGTGGTCTTCACAGGTGAGGGAAGAACGGAGGTTAGGATGTTGGATCTCCTTTGGAGCATTAGATTCCTTTATTAGCACTTCATGTTTGTTATGAATCTAAAAAAGGTATTCAAATATTGCTGTGGTTTCCTACCATCCTTAATTCCATCCCAGGAGAAATGTGCCATATGACATAATCTGCTTCATGTTTGTACCTTCTTTATCCTTAAAACGCATTTAAACTTACAACATACTGTATTTGCCTGCGAGCTGTTTCAGTAAACCATAGCTGATAATAAATAAATAATTGTACCGTTTCCAGGAAACCGACATCTGCGCGTTCACTAAAAGTTAAGCGAGCATTGGCGCCCAGTGGGGTAGCGCCCTCTTGTGGCCGAGCGTTATTTACTAGAATTATTTTAGTGCACCATCAGCGATAAATGTCAAATGTGCGCACTTGTTTCAGCTTCATTCATTTTATTAAGTCCTGAAAACAGTGAAATTATTTAAGAAAACATTAAAGATTATAAACAGGAAAACCAGCGCCGAAATCACACATTATTGCACTGGCGCAGCATTTTCGCTATTTCGTTACTACGTTTTAAATGCCATTACTTATTTTTGTTTTCCGAAAGAAAGGGGTTGCCAGCTCTTTCAGCTGAAGCATAACATGAGCATTGCAATTTTATTTTTAAAGTTTGAGGCTTTCCTGTTTTTGAAAAGCTGAAAATTAGGGTTAGATGAACGTTGACGGCTCGGAAAAGAAGATAAAGACAAAACCACTTTTATGCGCGCTCCACACGTTACTGTGGTAAATTCAAACAGAAAGGGATCTTGTTTTGTCTACGTGAACAAACCGAGAAGAGAATAAAATAAAGTTCCTCTCGCGCATGCAAACTGAGCCGACATTTAAACAAATGCAGCCTCATAGAAACGTCACGATCTGTGTGGGCCATGCCGCTGTTAGGAAGCAGTTTAAACGAGTTCGTACTCGCTCTTTTTGTACATTTTATTCCATCGCAACTGCACGTTTCCCGCGAACGGGTTCTGCTTTACCGCCGCTTCTTTCGCAGCGTTGGTGCGCGCGCCACTTGTTTTTCTGCGGTCGAATAAAAATGGCGGACGCGGCGCTGCAGAAGCCGCAGTCGCTCGAAAGTAGTGGTGCCGAGAGCGCGACAGGAATGCAGGCGATTTTGAGCGACTGGACGTGGAACCGGTCGGGCTCGGGCTCCAGGCAAGCTGCTGCGGAGAACCTGACGACCACGGAGTACTGCAGGAGGCTGCAGGGTTGGATGTGGCAGTACTACAGCGGCTACGTGGGCTGGCTGAGCTGGTCGGCCGCATCTGCGCCTCCCTTCCCTTCCTTCGTCCCGCAGCCGCCGAGTAGCGAGTCCCCCACGGCGCCTCCGTCGCCAGACGCCCGCCTCTTACCTTTCTTCGTATCAGCGTGGCCGGGCGCTGGTACTCACGCGGCGGCCGGGGGATCCGGAGCGTCTCCGACAGCCAGTGACAGGAGGCCGGGGCAGCAGCAGCAGCAGCAACCACCACAACAACAGTTAAACAGGAACACCCAGCAAGGAGGTATGTAGGTTTGTTTATTTATTATAAAGTGTCATTATTTTGAGGACAGCAGGCGACGCCAATATTAAGGACTTTTCACCGCAACGTTGCGGATTCGCGGCCCACTCCTGTTGTATACTAGCCCACAATCGCTACGGTAAAAAGACTTGTGTAGGCTTATCCTTTTCTCCAAGGTTTTCAGGTCAGGGTAAGCTTTTTCCCAGGCCCTTTTCTAACTGTCTTGTGTAAATTGTGCAACAGTGTGATTTGCTTTGGAGAAAAGCTACAAATAAATATTGGTGATAAGTTGTATGTTTGATCATTTTTCTTCTGTTGCATTTGGCGCATTTTCCTCTTTCTAGGCTGGGAATTCTCCATTCCTTCTCCCCTGCAGAGATTTGTGGCCGAGACGGTGGACTTCTTCATTCTCTTTTTCATCAAGGCTGCCATCATCCTCAGCATCATGCACCTAAGTGGGATGAAGTGAGTGGGCGTGTGCCCCTGCACCGGAACGTGGCCTTTTGCATCTGCTGCCCATTTCGTACCATCGCATTTGTCCAGTTGTCCTGTGTGATGGTGTGGAAAGCAGATGTGAGACACTGCATGCCTAGAAGGGCTTGGGTTCTTCCTCACTTTGGTATGTGCTGTTTGTTAGGGACATTTCCAAGTTTGCGATGCATTTCATTGTGGAGGAGATCGACGAGGACACGTCCATGGAGGAGCTGCAGAAAATGATGTTGGTGGCACTTGTCTACAGAATACTGGTGTGCTGTTACGAGGTGACAGGAACCATAATCTGCCCATTGCTTAAATACATTGTTGCTTTAATGTCATTCACAAAGTGCAGTTGACTTCTAATTTTGAAATGTTACCTTTTTAAAGAATCTATTTTTGTACCTCTTGAGCTAGTGGATCAGAGGTTTGCAGCCCTTCTAGAACTCAAAGACTTTTAAGGATCTGATAGAAACCTAAACTATTTCAAAGAAAATAAGTTTACTTCACGCAGATTTATGTCATACAAACAACAGTAACTGAAACGATTCATTAATATAACCATATAGACGGAGAAAATAATGTATAATATATTAACAAAACAATTGAAAGTCACAGAGTATTAAATTACAATTCACAATATGGAAAATTAACCTTTTTTCTTTCAAATTTATATTTAAAATGTTTATTTTAAATTTGGTGTCATTTACAAAATGGGGCTCTGTATCACAGAGCAAATGAAGCCGGTCTGTAAATACCTAAGGGCTTTGTGGACCCCTTGGGGTTACCCTGGATCTAAATAAGAACCCTTTTCATGTTATGCTGTCGTTTACAATCCATTAGTTCACAAAAAAAATTATATTAAATACAGAAAGAAGGAATTCTTGATATTTATGATTTTCTGTAGCTGGTGGACTAGAGCTGTTTTGTGCTGTTTGAAACTGGTGTGGTGTTTTACTCTGTTTTCAGATAATATGCATCTGGGGGGCTGGGGGTGCCACCCCAGGGAAATTTCTTCTTGGACTCAGGGTTGTCACTTGTGACTCTGCAGTCCTTGTACGGCCTAATCGGGTTCTAGTGGTGCCTGCATCTAATATCAAATTTTCCGCGTAAGTATAAAACCTGTTAAACTGTTTGTGTGAATGCTCTTTCTATCCTGCTGAACTAACAGTGAGAAGGAAACTGAGCTTCTTTCATATTGCAAATATGTTAAAAAATGCCTGTTAGTATTATTTATCCCTCTATACTTTCACAGCATGATTTCTATTTTTAATGAAAATATGGAATGCAGGTTGGTTGTGCTCTCAGCAAGGAAATGTATTTTATTGCTGTGGTTCACACTAAAGCTTCTTCTACAAATATGTTAACAAACGTCCCTTCCAACTGAAACATTGATCTGTATGACAATTGCGTTGAAATTAGTGTTAGGGTTAGTCCCTAGTCTTAGTCAGTGCTACAGCACCACCCCTGCTGAGTTGTGTGTGTTTGTGTGTGTGGTGGTGCTGCTGCTGCTGCCTTGGTTCACAGTATTTGTATAGTGGTGCTGTTCCCTTTGTCTGTGTTTCTTGTAACTAGTAAAAGTTTATAATGTCATAGCTGTAGGTTGACATTTGGACTAGAATAATAGAATAATTGTTGCTCTTTTCATCAGATAAAGATGTTAAAATTTTTCTCTGAATACAGGTCCATGGTGCGAGCCTTAAACAAGAACTTCTCCATTGCCCTCTTCTTCCCAGCCTTCATCACATTGCTCTTCTTCCAGCACAACAGGACTGTATATGACATCATTGCTGGTACCATTGTGGTAAAGCGCAGTGGGGCCAGGAGAGTGGCTGAGAACTTTGACCTGGGTCTGCATTAAGAGCCACTGTACAGCCAGATGTTTCAGCAGATTCAGACATACTGAGTTCTGCAGTGCTACAGTGATGGATTGGGCTGAACTGAGCCAGGAGAGGAGCTGCACAAGAAGAGGAACTGTCTTCTTTGGCCCTGGAAAGTGAAGCAGAAAATTTGCCAAGGAGTGCTGGGAGTTAAGTCCCTGATTAACCACAGTCCCTTTCTGGATGTTCTCAGCTTTCTTCCTCTATACTTTCACAATCATCTGTATTACAAAGCTGAATGCTGTCCAGAATGCCTGCAAGATGTCCAAAAATCCATCAGGTCTTCTAAAAAATGTAGAATGTGCTTTTTGTTTGGTATCAACATTGATTAAAAGAATGATTGTGATTGTTACTACTCAGGTTTTTTATTATAAAATTGATGCGTCTAAGGGTTAACCTTTGTGACAATCAAATCAAAGAATTTGTCACATACATGGTTACCAAGTATACCATGTATTGAAATGTGTGTGTGTGTGTGTGTGAGTGTGTGAGCCAAGCATCGTCTGTAAATCTAAAGTATTTTCTACTTTATTCATGTGACCAAAAACAGTATTTGGAGTCATGAATAATGTCATTTTCAATTATTCTGCTTTTCTCATAGGAACAACTATAAGTCCAGGAATGAAAAGAAATACATTAATGTCGTCAGTGATGCTACCCCATGTAGCAGGGCTTTGCTCATCTTGGGTCTATTTAAAATGTGGAAATTCATAAAAGTATTTGAAATTCTTAGACTTGAGGAACTTAGAGGTAATGCCTGTCTTTTTGTACATTTACACAGCCAGTCCCAGTGTGTCACTCCATGAAGTTGTGCCTTCCTCCCGGTGCCAAGGTGTGGCTTGAATAGAGACGTTTTTGTCATTTGTCTCATGGATTTTTGCTAAAACAAAAATAAAATTCACAAAATCACTTAATGTCTTTCATGCAGCAGAGCCTATGAATGGGATGTGTACTGTTGGTCCCCAGGACCTTCATGTACTGTCTAATGTACAGTGCCTTGAGAAAGTGTTCAGCCCCCAAAATGTTTAATCAGAATCAGAAAACTTTTAGTCCCACAGGTTGACAGATGAGATCAGAGAGGAGTCACTGTGGACTATGATGTTTGCGGGTGACATTGTGATCTTTAGTGAGAGTAGGGAGCAGGTTGAGGAGACCCTGGAGAGGTGGAGATATGCTCTAGAGAGAAGAGGAATGAAGGTCAGTAGGACTAAGACAGAATACATGTGTATAAATGAGAGGGAGGACAGAGGAATGGTGAGGATGCAGGGAGTAGAGTTGGCGAAGGTGGATGGATTTAAATACTTGGGATCAACAGTCCAGAGTAACGGGGAGTGTGGAGGAGAGGTGAAGAAGAGAGTGCAGGCAGGGTGGAGTGGGTGGAGAAGAGTGTCAGGAGTGATTTGTGATAGAAGGGTACCAGCAAGAGTGAAAGGGAAGGTCTATAAGATGGTAGTGAGACCAGCTATGCCTTATGGGTTGGAGACGGTGGCATTGACCAAAAGACAGGAGGCAGAGCTAGAGGTGGCAGAGTTAAAGATGTTAAGATTAGCATTGGGTGTGATGAGGATGGACAGGATTAGAAATGAGTATATTAGAGGGTCAGCCCAGGTTAGACGGTTTGGAGACAAAGTCAGAGAGGCGAGATTGCGTTGGTTTGGACATGTGCAGAGGAGAGATTCGGGATATATCGGGAGAAGGATGCTAGGGATGGAGCTGCCAGGCAAGAGGAAGAGAGGAAGGCCTAAGAGGAGATTTATGGATGTGGTGAAGGAGGACATGCAGGTGGTGGGGGTGACGGAGAGAGATGCAGAGGACAGGAAGACGTGGAAACAATTGATCCGCTGTGGCGACCCCTAACGGGAGCAGCCGAAAGAAGAAGAAGAAAACTTTATTAGTCCCAAAGGAAATTTGTTAATATTTTGTTTCGGATTCTCTACTTACACTTTATTAAATATTTTTTCCTCAGCTGATCTACAAAACAGTGTACATCATACCAAATCAAAAGAAGCAAAATTTCATAGGCTTCCAGCAGGACAACGATCCAAAACATATAGCAAAAGAAACCATCAACTGGTTTCAGAGAAAGAAAATAAAGTTAGAATGGCTCAGTCAATCACTTGACTGAAATTCAGTTGCACATTTGTGGAAGGAACTAACGATCAGGGTTCACAAGTGGGTCCTCCAGAATCTTCAAGATTTAAAGACAATGCAGGCGATTGGTTTCTTCATACAGGAAGCGTCTTGAAGCTGTCATTACAAATAGAGGCTTCTCCACTAAGTATTAAATTAGCATGTTCAATACTTTTTCCCTGTGTCATTCCACTTTATTACACATACCTTTATTTGTGGGCTTTAATGTTGTGAATTCTTTATATTTGTGGATTTCTTGAGTTAATACCAATGTCTGGTGAGAATTTCATGTGAATAGCCTTATTGGAAATACATTTACTGAAAAAATGTCAAGGTGTTTAATACTTATTTCCCCCACCGTATTCATCCCCTACGTGCAGTGTGTTATCTTACTAGTTCACCCAGATTGTTGTTGTTCTCCACCTGTGTAGGGTGGAGCACCTGTTCTCTGTTAAATTATGAGGATAAATACCCCTTCTCATCGAGGTTCAACAGCATGGTTTAGAGTTGTTCCACAAAACATGTCGGGTAGAAGTACAGAAGTGCATCTCAAAGGCACTAAACATCCCAGTTAATCATACAGAAATGGGGAAAAACAAGAAACTGCAGTCATGGAGCCCAGGTCAGGTTGCCCTTCTAAAGTCACCAAATGATCAGTAGATGGAGTAGCAGTGAGGGAGCTGCTGTAACGGTGATGTGCCTGCAGTGTGTGAAGCACTGTCTGATGTGTGTCTTGCTGAACTACAGCCTGCTGAGTGTGGGCCTCCATACTGATTGTGATGACACCCCTCCAGTGCTACATGTTTCAGCAGAATGACAGACAAAGCTTCACTTCCCTGGGCTTTTCTTTTCCTGTCCAATCATCCTATTTGTATTATTTGTGAGCCTGTTTTTGTCTGATTTATTCACTCACGTTTTCTTATTTTTTGTTATTTTTCCATGTAGAGTGGAGGAGAAGTCACAAGAGGAGTCAGCTGGGGTAAGACAGACAGATAGTGATGATACAGTAAAAACTTAGTTGTATAAACAGGTCAGTGACTGTAAATGCTTATAAGATGGAGAAAGGTATCAGCTAAAAGATGGACAGGAGTGTATGCATGTGTGTGTTTTCCTCCAGAAAAGGCAAGAGCTAAAACAAACCTGTTGCTTCTTGTCTACTAGCAGCATGCTGTGCAGAAAGCTGTGATAAACTATACCTTTGGGGTCTCCTCTCATAGAAAGAGTAGGTCACCCTTTGAAGCCTCAGATGTGAAGAATGGGTTACACTGTCTCTGTCTGCAAACACACGTGGATGTTCTGTAAATTTTTACCCAGAAATCCATCCTAGAGGTTTCCATCCTCTTCACTAATCCCAACCCAACCAAACACAAAACAGTTTTTAAATGATCATTTGATTTATTGAAGGAAAATAAATCACATCTGAGACACATTAAGTTTCAAGTTTGTCATGGGTGCACTAACAGCAGCATAGCAGTGTTGTGACCATGAAAAGTATTGCTTCCAGACATCCTCAGCAAATAAAATATATAAATAAGATATAAGAAAATAAAAAAATAAATATTTATTTATTTTTCTTAATTTCATTATTTATTATTTATGATCATTTAAAAACTGTTTTGTGTTTACTCAGGTCATCCTTTGTATTATCTTAAATTTGCTTGGAGATCAGAAACAATTAAGTATATTGTATTCAGAAGTAGGGTGCGGTTCCTACCACTGTGTATTTATTTTAGTTAATAGTAAGGCGTATTCTATCCACAATCTCTCTCCTTTAGAATATTTTACTATTTCACATACATGCACAATTGTGCTTTTCTGCAGCACCATTCTCCATCTCCTCTTCAGGAATTCCTATACCTTACCAGGCCAGCCAGGACAAGAACACCAAACTTCTCTACTTGGGACCACTGCTCCCCTTGATTACAACCAACATTATGACAAGAAAGAACCCTCACCTCAGATTAGGAGATGCTGACCTTCATTCTGCATTCTGACGGCTCTGTGTGTTGAAAATTATTTTAAAGTTGGTTCACATCATTTTGACTGGCAGCAGTGAAACATTGATGCCTTTGACTTTCATATCCACCGACCACTGACTGTACTTTCATGCTCTGGTAACAGATGCCTCAAACAGAAGAGGAAATGTGACATACCCTTGGCTGAGTGGAAATATGTATATGGAAAAATTCTGAGTAAATGCCAGAAATGTGGACACAAGCCTCGCTTTGCAGATACCAGAATAACGGAGTGTGTTCAGGAATTTAAGGGCCAAGAGGTTCCGAACAAACACAAGTCTTTCTCTCAATGAGCTTGTAGGTGCACTGATATTTATAATAGAAGCATATACTGTAGGTGAGTATATACAGCAGAAAACTACTGAGCTAGCAAGTCTCAAGTAATAAAACAAGGAATTTATTTGACTTCCAGATGATTCTGTGGTCTGTCATACCTGCAGGGCATGGGAAGTTACTTACAGCAGCAAGGCTATTAACACATTTGTAGAACGTGATTTAAATTCTTTTTACAAATGGTCCTTGATTTACGATTTTCCGACTTTACAATGGTGTGATTGCGATGTGCATTCAGTAGAAAGCACTTTGAATTTTGAATTTTTCCTGGGGAAACAATATACATTACGATAGTTAGACTTTAGAACTCCTCCCCTTCCTGTAGGGAGGGCAGCTAGGCATCTGATTTCCACTTTAACTTTCCCCTGACTTTTTTTGCTCTGTACTTCTTCTTCTTCATCTTTCGGCTGCTCCAACCTTGCAGCTGGGCAGTGATTACATCCAAGAACAATTTCCCATTTGTACCTTGTTCAGCTCACAGGTTACAGGATACAAGAGTTGCAGCATAATATCTTAAACAACATAGTCATAATAAAATATTCATTCCGCTATTGATTCAATTCAATTCAATTTTATTTTTATATAGCGGTCTTCTCACTGCAGTGACACAGAGTGCTCTACAGACCTGACAAGGGTTGCATAGGTGTACAGTTTGAATCTGGCCACAAAGGAGAGGAAAACAAAAAACTTCTTTTCTACAAGAGGATAGGAGAAAAATAAACCTCTGGGGGTCCATGTGCCAGTGGAAGCCCACCCCTCCTGGGCATTCTATGCATATGGTATAGTTAGAGTTCCAGTTGACAGTCAGGCGTGGCCTCCCGCGTCCGAGTTGTTGTAATCGGCTTGATCTGATTGATTGGCTTTCCGCCTGTCCCCTTCATATGTTCTGGTCCAGTATCCCATCTGGCCGGTCTATTCACACTGCGGGGTGACCTGTAGCACAAATGGGTCAGAAAAACAGGGAGCAATTAGGCAAGGTACA
This sequence comes from Heterotis niloticus, assembly GCA_018136845.1. Classification (NCBI taxonomy): domain Eukaryota; kingdom Metazoa; phylum Chordata; class Actinopteri; order Osteoglossiformes; family Osteoglossidae; genus Heterotis; species Heterotis niloticus. Next base: position 95,696 of record CM030898.1, read on the forward strand.
TACTCAAGAGGCTAGGCAACGGTCATCATGCATGATACGCTAGATCAAAAAGGTAGGTTTTAAGACTAGATTTGAAGAGAGGTAAGGAGGTGACAGAGCGTAGTTCATCTGGCACACTACTCCAGAGTTTAGGGGCCATGTGGCCAAATGCACGTTCGCCTACTGTAACTTTGTTGATCCTCAGAATTGTCAGGAAACCTGCTGGTCCAGTCCCTTTCACTGCCTTGTATGTCAGCAGTAAGATTTTGTAATCGATTCTGAATCTGACTGGTAGCCAGTGCAGAGACTGGAGGACTGGTGAGATGTGGTCGTATTTATTGGTTCTTGTAACTATCCTTGCTGCAGCATTCATTATTAACAGTAGTGTGGAGATTATCTGAGAGGGGCAGCCAGATAGCAGAGAGTTACAGTAATCAATCCTGCTTGAGATTGTCAGCATTTGTTGGTGTGGCGTCTAACCCATTTTTGAAGATGATGCCAACCCCACCTCCGTGACGCTCACTACGGGATCTATGAGCATAACTATATCCGTCGGGGGCGGCTTCAACTAGTGGGATATTGTCGGCCGTGTTGAGCCATGTTTCTGTTAAGGCGAGGATGTCCGATCTATGACTCGGTATCAAGTCGTTTATCAACATGGTTTTTTTGTTTAATGATTGAATATTTAATAAGCTGCATTTTAGGCTGTTCTGCAATGGTGGTAGATTTTTAGAAGGTTTAATGCAAACTAGATTACCCTTAGTAACGGACCTAGCGTTGACCCACTTTGGATGTCGAGGTCTCCAGATTGTTTTTATGCGGTTCGTGAATTTATCTTTGGTGTTCATCCTATCATTATTGCGATTGTTAGTTTCGTTGTCTCCGGGGGGGGCTATTGCAGAAGGGGTATCATTACACCATGACTGACTATTGTTAATAGAGTGATTACTAACAGGCCGTGTCAGCGAGGACCCTGGGCAGAGTCACTGCTGCAATTTGTTGGCCAGGTTATGGGAGAGGATAAAGGGTCCCCCCCAGTTTGGCTGGACACCGTTGCAGCTAAAGAAACCGGGTCGTTTCCAGAAATCATCCCAGTTGTTTAAGAACGAGATGTTTCGTGACCGACACCATGTCTCCAGCCAGTTATTGAAGCCCACAAGTCTACTGTAGACCATATCTTCCACATGCAGTTTTGGCATTGGTCTGGAAACTACTATGTTCTGGCACTTTTTTTAGCCTTACTGATTAATGAAATGAAGTGTTGCTTCAACACTTCCGACTGCTGGTAGCGAATATCATTGCTGCCCACATGTAGCATTAAAGTATTTAAACTCTTATCAGGCAGACGATTGACCCGTGCCTGGATACCAGAGACATGGGCTTGTGGGAGACAATTAACTTTGACTTTTACATTGTGCTTAATATGTGATATAAGAAACACATTTCTAATTGCCGCATCGCCTAAAACAAGTACTTCAATATTATTTTGATTAGCCCTTTTGTTACTTTTTTGCTAATTTTATTTTGTGTTCGACTCGCAGCGACCCCCTTGGTCTTTGTGGAAGCCTTGGTCCCATTCATTGCAATCTCGCTGCATGAGTCATGCTCAGTAGACGAGCTGCTCAGAGCTAAGAATCTGTTCCGAGTCGGAACTGGCGAGTCTAGTGCAACGTTTTTAATTTTCCGGGCTCGCTTCCGCGTGGTGACCCATTTATCTTAAGTCTGGTCCGGGGTAACTGGCTTCCTACTGGCTGTGCTTGGTCCTGCTACATCCGACGCCAGACTAAACGTTACTGAGGTGTCCGGGCAAACAGAGTTCAGCCATTTCTCTGTTTTCCTGATAGCAGTTAAGTTTTGAACTCGTGTCTCGAGTTCAGTGATCCTGATAAGGAGGTTCTCATTAGCAATGCTTTTTTCGCATTTCAACCTATCCACGGCATCAGCTGGTTTAATACGGCAAAACATACTACAAGACACACAGCAGATAATGACCGATTCAGTCATGCCGGACATGTTCAGAATCGAACTTACGTCTAGGAAAGACTCCATTTCTCGGCTCTCTGTTATGGCTTCTCTGGACCCGTCGAACTGCCGAACTTTCGAACTCACGTTGGTTGCCCCTTCCTCGGCTACCTTGTGTGCTGCTTCTGCTCTTCTACCATTTAACCCTCATTCCAGCCCTTTGTGTTTTCTGGTTCTGTGTCTTTCTGAAACATCGATCCCGGTTGCTGTTACCATATTATGTGATACTGGTTCTGCTCAGTCGTTCATTCTGGAAAGTGTTACCCTTTTCCAATGAGACATATTCTGGTAGTGATGTTTGTTAGGTTGAAACTATGCAATATTATCACTCACATGTATTCTTTTATTAAATGTAAGATATTGTATAACCTGTTCCACTGTACATAGCATATACTGCACCCCTGCTGTACAAACCTGTTGTTTCCGTTTCCTTTTACAACTGTCATCCACACCCCCATGTAACCTGATATGTTTGTATGTCTCCCAGTATAAATAAAACCTGTTGAGGAGCCAGACCTCTGTAGTCCACACTGCAGATGGTGTGGTTACCCTTGCAGCAAGTAAAACAGCGCGTGTCTCACACTCTGTTGGTCAACGGCCGGGTGGGAGCTGATCCCTCTCCCCGACAATGTTCTTGTACAGGGGATAGAGCTTGGTGCTTTGCGTGTTTCTCTTCATACAATATGTTTAGATTCTGAGCTTGTATCTGGCTGAGTTAAGGTTGCTGTTTGTGCCCGGTTACCTGCTGATGGTGTTTCGTTCAGTTTGGGTAATGATTTGACTGGGGCAAAAATATGTCCCCTTCTTGTTGTCATTCCAGAACCAGTGTCAGAAGGCGCTGATTCTGTTGCATGTGATTTTCCCTCTGTTTTCTCTGCATGTGTTTTGACCCGGGCGCAGGCACGCAAGTTCAATGATATGATTCCTTTGTCTGATACATTTTGAGTTCGCTTGGATTATTCTGACCAGTCTGACTGTGGTAATGCAGCTAATTCCCAGAATCCCGTCAAAGAGACAAATCATTCTGGTGCCCCTGTCATGAGCAGTTGATTGCTGCGCAAGAGTGGGATCCAACCCTTTCCGGTTACTTTGCTGCTGTGACCCCTAGTTCTGGTTTTTCTAAGCACTCCGTGTTATGTTATGTTGATGATGGGGTTTTAATGAGGAAGTGGTCTCTTTCCCCTACCCAGGAGGAGTGGAATGGGGTCTACCAGGTTGTTGTTCCTAAATCACTTAGGCAGCACATATTGACTCTTGCGCATGATCACCCATTTTCCAGTCACTTGGGGATCAGGAAAACATTTCAGTGTATATTGCAGCGTACCTGCTATGGGGGAACAATTTGAATACATATTAAATGACTATGTGTGCTCATTACCAAAAACTAAATTTAGAAATTATCTCCACCACAATGGGTGCTGCTTCTAGGTTTCCTGAGGCTGTTCCTTTATGTACCCTGAAATCTAGGACATCTACGACTGTTATTGAAGCACCTATACCAAACTCTTAAGAACATGCTACGATCATTCTGTCTGTCTTCTGGAAAAGATTGGGATGAGGGAGTGCCCTTACTGTTACTTGCTGTGCATGATTTTGTGCAAGAATATATTGGTTTTAGTCCTTCAGAATTAGTGTTTGGTCGCTCTGTTTGTGGTCCACTGGAAGTGCTCCAGGAACAGTGGTTGTCTCTTTTAACACCCCCTCAGAAGAATGTGTTGGAGTATGTCACTATGCTGCATGAACGTTTGCGCTCTGCCTGTGATTTGGCAAGACAGACTTTATGCTCATCGCAGTTTGACAAAAAAGCTGTTGACTGTTCATTTTGTGCTGGGGACAAGGTCCTTGTGTTGTTGCCAGTTGTTGGTTCTTCCCTACAGGCTAGGTTTTCGGGGCCTTGTGAAATAAAGGAACAGGTTAATGCTGTTGTGTGATTCACCCACCCAACCGAAGGCGGAAAGGCCGTATTTGCCACATTAATTTGTTAAAACCATGTCATGATTGTCCCTCTGAATGTGTTTCTGCCTCTCCTGTTCCTCTGCCTGTGCCTGCTACTACTGTAAACGTTTCGCCCTCCGATTACTCACCTGAAATGGATGGTTTACATATTGGTCAAAACTGTTTTCCATGTGCTCAATTACGAAATTCAAAGGCACTAGAAAATTTACCTTCCAAACTTGCCCATTTGTCCCCATCTGCTTGTTCTGATAAAGCTTTGGTTGGAAAATTTTGTATGCCCTTTTCTGACAGTCTTCTACCCCTGTACTCCAGCATGACATTGATGTGGGTGACCATCCTCCCATTAAACAGCATCCTTACCATGGCAGCCCACACAAACATACTGTGTTTATGGAAGAGGCAAAATATCTGGAAGAGAATGGCCTTGCTGTTCCAAGGTGTAGCTTGTGGTGTTCTCCATGTCTCTTAGTTCCTAAACCTGATGGTATATTTAGTTTTTGTGCAGATTACCATAAAGTTAATTGTGTAACAAAATCCAACTCATTTCCGCTCCCTCGCATTGAGGACCGTGTAGACTGCATTGAGGCAGCAAAATCTGTCAGTAAACTGGATTTACTAAAAGGTTACTGGCAGGTTCCACTTACTCCACGTGCATCTGAAATTTTGGCATTTGCTACCCCAGACAAATTCCTCCAGTATACCGTTACGGCCTTTGGATTGCGAAATGTGCCTGCTACTTTCCAGAGTTTGATGAACCACGTCCTTGGTGACGTGAGTAACTCTGAAGCATACCTTGATGATGTGGTCATATATATAGAAACATGGGAACACCACTTACAGGTTTTGGAGACTGTGTTCAGCAGATTGTGTAATGCTTCATTAATTTTAAATCTGGATAAAAGTGAGTTTGGTATGAGTTCAGTTACTTACCTTGGGAGGATTGTAGGACATGGGATTGTAAAACCTGTAGATGCAAGAGTCCAGGCAATAATCACTTTTCCTATTCCAACTATGAAACGGCAGCTTAAACGGTTTCTGGGCATGGCAGGGTTTTACATGCTTTTGTAAGAATTTTTCTGATGTTACCCCTCACAAATTTGCTTTGGCAGACTACACCTTTTGTTTGGTCTGCTGAATGACAAGTGGCCTTCAACTCCTTGGAACTGCTCCTCAGTTCCCCATGTTCCTACTGCTCCGGACTTCAGTAAACCTTTTAAACTAGAAATCGATGCCAGTGGTACAGGTGCTGGGGTTGTCCTCCAAGAGGATGACCAAAGGGCTTGATCATCCAGTGTTTTTTTATTCTGAAGTTTGAACACCAGCTGTCTTACAGCACAATTGAAAAAGAGGCCCTAGCTATACAGCATTTTGAGGTTTATCGGTGTTCCAGCTAACCTATTACTGTATATACTGATCATAACCCATAGGTTTTCCTGCACTAGATGTGTAATTCCAACCAGCATTTAATGCACTTGTTAATCATTCAGGGTTACAACATTCACATTGAACATAAGGGATTGAAGAATGTTGTGGCAGGTGGCTTATCTAGGTGTTATAAAGGTTTTTGGTGGTCTTTGTGAAACCCTATGGGATTTACACTTGTGGGGGAGGGTGTTATGTGTGTGGACTGTTTGTGGCTTTGTCTTCTTTGCTTTTAGGTTCACTGCTCCATTCCTGACTTCCATCCCTGTTCCTCCTTTGTGATTCCAGTACCACTTCATTCATCAATACAATTGGAATTCTGCCCTTCAAGCCATTTTATAAAAGTCCCTGCTATAAGGAATAATGAAGCCTTGTTGCTTGCTTTGGTAATTGTATGCTTTGGATTTTGCTCAGATTGTGTTGATCCCTTTGTCTGTTTATACACCTTCTGATTTATCTAGCTCTTGAACCTGTGTGTTGGTTAGGGTACTTTTGACCAGGTGTAGGGAGTGGCTGCCATTTTGTTTCACTGTGTATGTTTTTGTTAGGGAAGTCCCCCCCCCATATTTAGTCTTATGTGATGCAGACAGCTGACAGCAAGCACACAAGCGGAGCTCGAGACCCCGAAAAGTCTGGGTTTTGCTTTCACTTAATCTGTTTTGGCCTGGGCCACTTCTGAGGTCTCACCAGTCTAAATACATTTTATAAATACAAATTTTCACTTGCTACATATCACTATCTTCTATTCCATCCCTCCACTCAATTCCCCTGCTTTTCCCCACATTTAGCTCATTCTGCTGCATCCTGACCCTAGACCAGGTTGTAACAAAATACTTTTATAAATTGCTAAACTGCTAACTAAAACAATCTGAAAGTGGTGCAAATGTGGAATAATTCTACATTTGTTTTAAACTTGGTCTAAATTAGATGCACCTACTGGTCAGCTATACCTGTTCTTAATCACCTGTTGACTCTGTCCAGTCCTGTAAAATGGTCTCAGGGGTTTGCTGCTGTTTCATTCACAACAGCTAAGGAAAACCTGGTAAGAACATGGCTAATCTTGGGTTCTTATGACTTTTGTTGGAAGCTGCCATTTTGCTTGGTTTTTAGCATGTACTAGCTTTTTTGGGAACTGTATAGTGAATGTTATGCCTTATGTGTGTAGGTTTAAGTTGTCAGTGAATTTTGAATTTGAAAATTGCCTTTAGTGTTACTAGTGCTACTTTTCCCATGTAGATATTATAGTCTTTTTGAAATGCTCTTAAAAACATTTTGTGGATCTGAAGTGCTGACTTTGTATCTGATGGCTTCTAAGTGTCCTGTATATTCCTTGGCGTAAATGTGAGAAGGGGATATCTGTGCTCATGAGACCAATGGAAACATTCTGCCAATTCTCCAAATTACATTTTCTCTGCAAACCTGAAACTTTGTGTTGACCAGTTTCAGCCAGACTTGAGGTACAGTACATGGAAGTTTTTTTTTTAACGTGTGTGTGTTTAAAAAGGCAAAGATCAACTGTTAAACTTAACTCAGCCTCATGGAACTGCAAATTTTCAGTTTTTGTTTCATTAGCAGGTGATGGTCTCAATTTCAATTCTGATCAGACCTGCAGCTACAACATTTAACCTTCAAGATGACATCACTCCAACTGAAGAACCAAATTTCCATCTGACCAATCTCCATGCCCATGTACGTATCAATTGTAATTGAGCCTTTGCTGATTATGCCTACAACTTTAACTGACTGCTGCTCTAAGCTACTTAAATTTGTAAAACAGGTGAATATGAGCACTTCATACATGCAATGCAAACCACCAGCTCTTTGAGGTACAGTGCATATACCAGTCTTATAGAATAGGCAATAGTACTTTGGCTAACATTCTAACCTTCCATTCACCTCCATGCATTGTATTATATGCAAAATACTATATTTGATATCCTGGTGTGATATAGTATAAAACTAAGGGATAACTGTTGACCTTACCATTACACTGTCTGCATGGCACAGTAAAAGCATCAAATGCCAGATGAGACCATTTGCTTTGTTCTAGGTACAGCATTTGGATGCTTTTCCTGGGTTATAACTGCTCTTTTGTACCACCAGATCTTCATGGTACTTTTTGTTATGAATGTTAATGCATATCATTATCAGTAACGGACCCAGATCAGACTTGTTCCTGTGCACCATGACCTCTTAACTCAGATCTCCGATAACATCATAACAGCACAGCGTGGCAAGTCTTGCAAGTGTCTCCAAAGAATGAGTACAGCCTCAGCAGGAAACCCTGGACTCTTGTGATAGTGCTTATGCTCTTGGCAGCCATGGCCCCAGGTCTGCATACAAACAGGATGTCAAGTATTCAAGTTCACTTTCTCAGTGTTTGGGGTAGAATGACAATTAGTGTTATATTTTGACTTGAGGTAGAAATCCTCTTGTCTAAGCTGGGTGCTTGTCATTCACCCAAGAAGCCATATTCACATTTATGCGCTCTGAAAGATCCTGCACCTATCTATGGATTCTTAGTCCATTTTAAAGTGTTAGTTTTGTGGGATGTTTGGTAATTATGGTATGTTTGCTAAAATGAAATTGTACAAATGTCTAGGTGGTTAAATTCTATAATGTATTTGGAAATGTATATACAGTGGGATTTTTAATGTATTTGGTGCATTTTATAACTAAACATGATTCAAACTGTAGCAAAATACTAACAATCCTTACCTGACTGTACACAATCCATCTATCCTTTGGATGCTTATCTGCTTTCATTTGGATTTCTGTCTTTGAGAAGCATAGTAACCTGTCACTTTAATGTGATTGTGACTTTGCTGGAAGTGGTGTAACATGCTGACTGTACACAAATCTGACTTTCTCTTAAAAGAAAGAACTGAATTAGTGTTTAGCATGGTTGTATTGAAAAATACTGTTTGGTCACAAATAGAATGTCTTAATGTTTGGAGATGGATAATTTTGTGTTCAAACATTTCTGCAACAGTTTGAAAACTCATGCAGGGGTAATGTAAAATGCTGCAACTATTCCTGTAAAGACTATGAAGTCTAATGGTAAGACTTGCATTGTATGTGTGGTTTAAAGTATAATTTTACTGTAGATGAGTGTGGCTTTTGTTTCAGTTTAGGGATATCCTTACAAAAAAGGTAGCAGCAGTAGCTCCCAGTTTGTAACATGTGAAATGTTTGCATTTTTTGGGGTTTGGGATTAAGGTTATAGTAAATTACTGCAGCCCCAAACAGGTCAGGTTTCTGGTGAAGTTATATAGTATGTTTGCTAAAATTGTGGAAATGTGTACATGGTGAAATTCCGTAATGTATTTGGAAATGTATAGACAGTAAAAATTGTAATATATTGTGCCCCAGGAAATAGTTAATACAAGCTTGAGACCAGACGTGGTGCTGTGGTCAGCAAGCCAACGGGTGGTGTACTTCATAGAACTCACGGTTCCGTGACGCTCATGAGAGGAAGAAGCTTAGATATAGTGAGTTAGCGGCGGAAGTAGGGGGGCGTGGCTGGAACGCGAAGGTGAGGCCAATTGAAGTCGGTTGCCGTGGGTTTATAGCCCGATCGACTCTTGATTTGCTGCGCGAACTCGGGATTCGGGGGCGGAAGTTGCAACGGGCGGTGAAGGAATTGTCACAGGCTGCGGAGCAAGGAAGTCTCTGGATTTGGAATAAGAAGACCAGCGCGGATGGTAGCGGGGCGGCGAAGCGATGAGCAGGTGGGTGCCGGCGAAGCATTAGCGCGTAGGTGTCATGGCGGCTAGTGTATTGGCGTATAGTTGTTAGCGAATAGGTGTGATGGCGGTTAGCTGTTAGCAGGCGATGTAGTCGGTGATAAAGTAAAGTAGGTGGCGAGGGGCTTCTTCCTTTGAGTCGGCGGGTAGAAAGAGCGGTGAGGGTGAGGACGCTAAGGTAGGTGTTGTAAGAAGCGGCGGGGTGGCGTAGTGGTGCGTGCGGTAATGGAGGGGAGCAGCTCCGGGACGCCTGAGCTGCAGTTGAGCCTTCTGGAGGTGTTGTGGGTATAATTCAACGAAACACCGACGAAAGAAGGTGCCCACTTGATAACCCCGATGAGATGACGCGCCATTGCTGCGCCACACCATGGTTGGCATTATGGTTGGTGGATGCTAGTTAGCCGGTGAGTAGCGGATGGTAAGCGTGCGGGGGGGTTAGGACGGGTTAGATAGGCGTCAGGATCCCCCTTTATAAACCAAGCTCCTGGTATTTAGCACTGTGTGTGTTATATGAACCTGCATTTTATAGTTTAACATTCAACTTCTAGCACAGTTATAACAAACTGTGCCTGACTGTACACAATCCATCAGTATCATTTAGATTCTAATCTGATTTCTTTTAAAGAAGCATAGCAGCCTGTCACTTCTTAAATATGATTGTTAGAAAATTGTAACTTGTTGGAAGTGGTGTAACATGCTACTGTAAGCAAATCTGTGTCTGAAAGGAAACTCGTATTTAGCATTGTATTTAAGGATACTATTTGATCAGAGGCAAAATGTATTAATGTTTGGAGATTTTATGTTCAAACATTTCTAATAATTGGAAAAAGTGCAAGAGTAATGTAAAATACTGGAACTGTCCCTGTAAAGACTATGAAATGTGAGGGTAAAACTTACACTATGTATGCTATAAATTGTAATTTTTCTGTTGACTGTAGATTCCAATGTGGCTTTGTCACTATGTGGGCTGTGGCTGGGGGTTAAAGTTGGCAGGCTGGGGGTTAGAGATGCCGGTGGGCCCTGACAGTCCCAGAGCCTGCGTTATGCACTGGCCTACCTGGGTGCCCAGCCGTAACCGCTCTCCCACTCTTTTTTGTTCCTGATATTTTACCGATGTTGGGCCATTCTTGTTGCTAAATTTTTCCTGGTCTCCCCAACATATTGTAAATTGCATTTTGTGCAATAGATCAAATAAACGCAATTTGAGATGTTGTGCCTTAGAGTTGGCCTAATACTGGAAATGTCTTTTGTCTGAAGTTTTATAATCCAGCGTTTGGGCCTAAACTCCTTTATAGGGGTGGTTCTTTTGTTGCCGTGCAATGTGTGGAGTCTACTGCAGACCAGTAAATCCTTCAGATTTTTGTTTTTCCGGTATGCTGAAATTACCCTGTGATTTTACAGCAACCGGGCGTCTACTGTGAACTTATTGAAATGATCTTTTATCCTCCTGTTCAATGTGACGTTACCTTTTGAAAATGTTGTGACAAAGGGAATGATTTTTCTGTTGTCCTCCACATTCTCTCGTCCGGTGAGGAACCTTTTCAGACAACCCCTGAGGAAGGACCTTGACTATCCCCATTTCCTAAGAGCCTGGAAAAGGATTCTAGTAGCTCGCCCAAATTCCTCCAGCTGAGAACAAATCCTTTGAAACCTGAGTAGTTGAGACTTTACAATGCCCCTAAACGTGTGCCTGGGGTGATAGCTGGATTTAAATAAAAGGGCGTGTGTGTCTGTGTCTTTAAAATATACTCTAACGTGAAGTTTATGTGTGTCTGAAAAGTCCCTCCCTTTGTAGGTCACCGTGTCGAGGAAATTTACTTCTGTTTTATGTAGAGAGAATTTGAGTTTGATGGACTGATGAAATTGGTTAAGGTGATCTGCAAATCTTTTGAACTCGTTCTCTGTGTCTGCCCAGACTCCCCACATGTCATCTAGAAATCTATAGTAATGGAGGAGTTTAGAGTGCCAGGCAGCTAATGCTGCTTCCTCCCATCGTGCCATGAAGATGTTGGCGTAGGATGGGGCGAATCTCTTCCCCGTAGCTGTGCCCTTTTCCTGAAGATTATAATTTGAGTCAAATTCAAAATCATTCTTGGTCAAATTAATTTCCAGTAATTTCAAAATTTCTTTGTCAGGTCTGTTTTTGTCTGGGTGTCTGACGAACCACTCCTTAACGGCCTCCAGGCCTGCTGATGTTTCGATGTTACTGTAAAGGCTGTCAATGTCCATGGTGAATAGGAGGCAGTCGGATGGGAGTGTTATGTTTCTGATTTTCTCTGTGAAATCATAAGTGTCCTTTACGTAACTGGGGTGTCTGGTGCTAATTGGATTTAAAAAGTGTTCAATGTATTCCGTCGTGGCGTATGTCTCGCTGCCACAGTCGGAGACAATCGGGCGGCCCGGGGGCATTTTGAAAGGAACACTCCATGACTGTGGCTTCTTGTGTATTTTAGGGAGGAGGTAGAAGTACCTGGACCGTGGATTTTCAGGCCCTATCAGGTAAGCTTCTTGCTTTTTATTTATGTAACCATCCTCTCTATTTGGCAAGGATCTTTTTGACCTCCGGGATTGTTTTTAAATATATTAATTCTGGGAGTTTTTTTATAGTATTGTTCCTGTTTTAATTGTCGTTTGCCCTTTTGTATGTAATCGTCTCTGTCCATTATAATAACCGCGCTGCCTTTATCCGCCGGTTTGATGACGATGGATTTATTTCGATGCAATTGATGTAAGGCCCTCTTCTCTTCCTCCTTACTGAGGCTTGGTTTTTCTTTAATGTTCCAGCCCAATTTTTTATTTGCAAAATTGTCTGCTCTAGTTGTTTTCCTGATTGCATTAGGCACCTGGGACAGTTTTGGTGTCCACGTGGTGTCCACCCTTAGGAATGAAGGGGAGTGTTCAGTCTCTTCCCTGTGTCTAAAGAAGGTTAACAACAGTCTCCTGTGGTACTGTTGTACATCTAAGGTGAGTTGTTTTTTCATGTCTATGTCAATTTTTGGTGTAGGTACAAATGTGAGGCCCTTACTTAACAGTTCTAATGAACTTTCTGTATGCTTGAAATCCTTGGATAAATTAATCACTTCAATGCCTCTCCAAAATCCCAAGATCAGGCTTAAAGGGCTCTGAAGTTTAGGTGATTGCACCGATGCCGGAGGATTGCCTCGGCGCATGCCAGCATCCAGTGAATTTGGGTCTTAGCGACCTGGAATTGGGAGCTCGGCAACAGGGGTAAGTAGTGCCTGTTCTTTTTAATGTAGGCATTTAGGTTGGTTAAATTTGTTTGTTCCTCCGATTTAAGCGCTTTGGAGAAATTAATCAGAGGGATCCATATAGTAGCCTTGGGGAGTTTCTCCCTGGTCATCTTTATCGCTCTCTGAAGCTCTTTGACCGCTGTCTGCTTCTGTTTCTGGTTCCTATGGTTTATACCACAGGCCAGGATGACAGTTTCCACAGTGGTCCATACATTGGCCCTGGATATGATGGCTCCCACATGCCTGAATGAAGCACCCAGATAACTGTCTATTTGTAAATTTTCTATATTGTATCCCTGAATTCTACCAAGGTTGGAATCCCCAATAACGCAACACTTTTTCTGGATTGTAATTCCCCAATCATATATCTTTTTCTTGGTTGTGTGGCGTCTGGTGGGACTAAATTTCCAGGTTGACTGAGCTGTTGCTGTTATCGGAGTGAGCCTGGGTGGGGGCAAAGAACTGGACTCCAAGTCCTGTTCTGTGAGGCAAAGCAGAGAGTCCACCATCAGTGAAATCTCCCCCTGGCCCCCCTCCCCAGCATCCCCCGTGACACAAATGCAGCATCCATCGGGGTCACTGACCCCACATGGACAACAGTAGCAGGCGCCTCCAAAACAGGCTGAGGGCCTTGATCAGCCTCTTTGTTTTCTGGGGGTTTGGCACTTCAGCATGCACTACTACCACCTGGGATGTGGTTTGAGGCCTAGGAGCATGCATCGGGGTAGATGCGTCCCTTGTACCCCAAGACTCGGGACACTTGCTAATTTCCAGTAACTTGGGGAAGTCCTCCACATTAGCCACAACCGGACACTGTTTTTTGGCTGCATGTCCACTAAAGGCAACCCTGGTTCTCTGTCTGGGTGCCCTGGGAGGGAGCACCGGTGGAAAGGGGGAGAGCAGTGGAGATGATGGAGAAGGTAGTGTAACTGTGTGTGATGGGGGGAGGAGACACAGTTCTGAATGAGGGCTGGGAACTCAGTGGCATCAGTCAGCCCCACATCCCCCGGAGTCACCTCAGAAGGCGGAGTGACCCACATGGGCCTATTGCTCAAGGCCGCGAGCAAAGCCCCCACCCTCTCAATTGGGCCTGTCCTGTGTCTCTTCTTGTATCTATTTTTGTACCATCTCACCACTATGGCAAAGACTGACTCCCAATCAGTCACCATCATGGTATGTAATTCTTCCCCTTCCCTGTCAATGCACTGTGCATAGTGATCCTGCAAGATCAATCGCGTGGTGTAGGACCAGTTCCTCGCATTACCCTCCAAGAGCATTCTCGTTAGAGGTGTCATCTTAGCAGGTTTAATCACCTCACTCAGATAGTGTGTAAGATGTGAAAAAGTAGGCGGGTCCACATCTTGGTCAGGTGACACATTATCAAAATGGTGGTGTGACCTCAACAGTTCAAATATCTTCCTTACAAGAAAACAAAATTTTTATAGTCAGGGTCATGCCTATGCTCTCTAGGTGGATGGCCATCGGACCTGTTGTTAGGTCTGCTCCCAGGCCCACGCTTCCGAGGTCGAGAACTGTTCGAAAAGTTTCCCGCTTGTGTAAATTGCCAATTAGTTCTGTAGTTATTAGTGTAGGAAGGGAGTCTAGGTCCACCCGGGACAGCGTCCTTAAAACCCGTGTTGCGTGATTCAAGATTCAAAGGTTTATTTGTCATGGGTGAACAACACAGCACAGCAGTGTTGTCCCCATGAAAAGTTTTGTTTCCAGGCATCCTCAGTGCAAATGTGGACATAATATGTATATGATATGTATAGTCGGGAGAGGAGAACAATAAATAATAAATAGAGTAATAATAAATAAAGAGCAGGACAAACGGTTAGTAAATAGGGATAAGTAAGTGGGGAAACGGATATACATCAGGGATTGGCGGGGGGAGGGAGAAGACACGGCAGCCAAACCAACAGCACACAGCAACCAAACCTACAACTACAGACTAAACCTACAACAACAAAAAGTACCAGAGACACAAAAAGTACCAGAGACGAACCAGACGGGTTTCCACAATGGGTGGGACAGGCATACAGATAGACAGACAGACCCCGATCGACTGTTCCACTGCCCAGGGAGGGGTCAGTGGTTTAGCAGTCTAACGATGTGGGGGGAAAAAACTGTTCCGGAACCTTTTCTTCCTTGTCCGAACGCTTCTAAAGCGTCTTCCGGATGGGAGCAAGGAGAATAGTCTGTGGCTGGGGTGACTGCTGTCCCTCCGGATGTTAAGTGCCTTCTTCTTGCAGCGTTGGGTGTGGAGGTCCTGCAGGGCTGGCAGATCAGTCCTGGTGATGGTCTGTACTGTCTTGACCACTCTTTGCAGAGCTTTACGGTTTGATACGCTACAGCTGCCATACCAGGCTATGAAACAGCCAGTCAGGATACTTTCGATCGTAAATCTGTAGAAGGTGACAAGTATCCTGTTGTCCATGCCAAACCTCCTCAGCCAATGGAGGAAGAAGAGGTGTTGTGTTGCCGTCTTAATGACGACGTTGGTGTGCCATGACCAGGACAGGTCCTCAGTGATGGTAACGCCGAGGAACCTGAAGCTGTTCACTCTCTCCACTGGGGTGCCGGCTATAGAGATGGGCGCATGGCCATTCCCCTGCTGTCTCCTGAAGTCCACGATCAGCTCTTTTGTTTTGCTGACATTGAGGTAGAGGTCATTGTCCTGACACCATGAGGTCAGGATTCTCACCTCTTCTCTATAGGCCTGTTCATCGTTGTCAGTGATCAGGCCGATGACTGTGGTGTCATCAGCAAACTTGACTATGATGTTGGAGCGACGCAGTCGTGCGTGAACAGGGAGTACAGCAGGGGGCTGAACACGCAGCCCTGGGGGGTCCCCGTGCTGAGAGTCAGCGCTGAGGAGATGGTATTCCCCAATCTCACCACCTGGGGCCTACCCGTCAGGAAGTCCATGACCCAACCGCACAGAGTCGGGTTAAGTCCTAGGTTCCTGAGCTTGGCGACCAGCTTAGAGGGCACGATGGTGTTGAATGCTGAGCTGTAATCGATAAAAAGCATTCTCACATACGTGTTCCTCTGTTCCAGGTGGGAGAGAGCCTTGTGGAGCGTGAAGGAGATTGCGTCGTCAGTAAACCTGTTTGGTCTGTAGGCGAACTGAAGCAGGTCCGGTGTGTCCGGCAGTGAGGCAACGATGTGTGACCTGACTAACCGCTCAAAGCACTTCATGATGATGGACGTAAGTGCCACAGGGCGGTAGTCATTTAGGAAGAGGACTCGGGGTTTCTTGGGTACAGGAACAATGACGGTTTTCTTGAAACATGTGGGGACAACAGACTGCAGCAGGGAAAGGTGGAAGATATCGGTGAACACACCCGCCAGCTGGTCCGCACAAGCCTTAAGAACCCTACCAGGGATGTTATCTGGTCCAAGAGCTTTGTGTATGTTTATCCTTTTAAAGGATTGATGTATGTCCGCCCTGGACACCTGCAGTGAGCAAGCATCCTGGTTCAGGTCCATGGCCAGGCGTGGGTGGTTCTTGTCAAACCGTGCGTAGAAGGTGTTCAGCTCCTCAGCGAGGGGAGCAGATGCTTCTACGACACTGCTGCTTTTCCCTTTGTAGTCAGTGATTGTCCTAAGCCCTCTCCACATGTTTCTGATGTTTGAGCCCCGGTAGAGAGACTCCACTTTGTCACTGTACTGCCTCTTAGTGGATTTCAAACCGTAACTGTTTTGGTGAATTCCTCAACCCGGTTTTCCGCCGCTTCCCGGAACATCAGCCAGTCCGTTTTGCCGAAGCAATGACATAGAGCCGCGTCTGATTCGTCCGTCCAGCGCTGGATGGTCCTTCTCACCAGCTTCTCCTGCTTAAGCCTCTGCCTATAGGCGGGCAGTAGCAGGATGGAGGCATGGTCTGACTTGCCGAAGGCAGGATGGGGAGGGCCTTATATCCATCCCAGAACGGAGTGTAAACATGATCCAAAGTGTTCCCACCACGTGTCGGGAAGCTGATGTGCTGGTGAAATTTCGGCATGGCTTTCCTCAGATTGGCGCTGTTGAAATCGCCAGCCACAATCACAGCAGCCTCCGGGTGTAAAGCCTCCGACTGCTCGACAACACTATACAGTTTGTCGATCACCCCTGCGGTGTCGGCTTGTGGTGGAATGTACACGGCTGTTAAAATGACCGATGTAAGTTTCCGGGGCAGGTAGTAGGGTCGGCATCTGATCGTGAGGTGCTTGAGATTAGGGGAACATCCAGAGGAGATATTCTCCACATCCGAGCACCACAAGTTGTTCACCATGAAGCAGACACCTCCCCCTCTCACCTTCCCCGACTCCGTTGTTCTGTCCTGCCGGTATGTTGAGAGACCCTGGGGTGTAATGGCAAAGTCTGGAATCGAGGGGTCCAGCCAAGTCTCTGTAAAAACCAGCACATTGCAGTCCCTGATGTCCCGGTGGAAGGACAGCCTGCTTCTCAGTTCATCTAGCTTGTTGTCCAGTGACTGAACATTTGCTAGAAGAATACTAGGAAGAGGTGTACGGTTTGCGCGTCGTCTCAGCTTAACCAGAATGCCAGCTGTCGCCTACCAAAGTCCACTACCATCTCTTTAGTTTGGAACATTCAGTTGGAGACAGTTCTCCTGGCACCATAATGCCAAGTTCTCCACCTCCTCCAAGTATGCTGTCTCATCATTGTTGGAGATGAGGCCCAGCACCACCGTGTCGTCAGCAAATTTGATGATGGAGTTGGAGGCGTGCGTAGCCACACAGTCGTGAGTGTAGAGGGCATAGAGCAGAGGGCTAAGTACACAACCTTGTGGAGCTCCTGTGTTGAGTATGATGATGCTAGAAGTACAACTACCGACTCTCACCACCTGTGGTCTGCCTGTGAGGAAACTGAGAAGCCAGGCACACAGGTGGCAGTTCAATCCCAAGTCACTCTGTTTAGTGAACAGTCTGTGAGGGACAATGGTGTTGAAAGCTGAATTATAATCAATGAACAGCAGTCTCACGTAGTTCCCCTTTTTCCTGTCCACATGACTGAGGGTGGTGTGCAGGACGTGGGATATGGCATCAACCGTGGATCTATTGGGGCGGTAGGCAAACTGAAATGGGTCTACAAAGCTGGAGATGGATGCTGTGATGATGGCTTTGATGAGTCTCTCAAAGACCTTCATGACTACCGAGGTTAGTGCAACGGGTCGGTAGTCATTTGGGCATGAGGGCTTAATGTTCTTTGGTACCAGGACAATGGTGGATGTTTTAAGGCACCTAGGGACTGTGGACTGAGCCAGAGACTCGTTAAAGATGGTTGTGAGCACTCTGGCCAGCTGGTCGGTGCAGCAGGCGCCTGGAGATGCCGTCCAGCCCTGGCGCTTTCCTGAAGTTAATGCACTTCAGCTCCCTCCGCACATTGGACTGGGCGACGGTGATGAAGTCACCACATTCTGTCGATCCGCTGCGGCCCTCACTGCTATCGCTGCTGTCGCAGGTGACTTTAGCACAATCGGGCTCGAAATGGGCATAGAATGCGTTGAGTTCGTTTGCGAACCCAGAGTCGGCACTCATACCCACGTTAGTCCATTTATCACGTTCCTTCCGAAATCTGTGATGGTGCGCAGTCCTAGCCACAATTTGCACGTGTCACCCTGGTGGAAAAGCGACTTGACTCTCTCCCGGTATTGGCGCTTTGCATCCTTCACTGCACACCGTATGAAGCCACTTTGTAAGCGTTCATGTTGCCGGGTTCGAGATCTGCATTGTACGTAGCAGTGTGCAAATTCACTGCTTTGTGGACCGTACCATCGACCCACGGTCTTGGGTTGGGAAAGCTCTTGATTGTAACTGTGGGGACAATGTTGTCTTCCAGCACGCTCACAAAGCTGACCACTACCTCCGCGAATTCGTTGACATTATCCGAACTTGTCCTGAACATGTCCCAGTCAACGTCATCGAGCGCGTCCTATAGCGTGGTTTCCAATTGGGCAGACCAGCGCTTTACCTCCCTCGTGGCCGGAGCCTCAAGACAAGACTTCTGTTTGTAAGCCGGCACAGGGGAAACAGCGTTGTGGTCCGACTTCCCAAACACCGGCTGTGGAACAGCTTTGTAGCCCTGCTTGTACGGCGTGTAGCAGTCGTCCAGCATGTTGTCCTCTTTAGTCATGCACGTGACATGTTGGAATAAGTCCGGCATGACTTGTTTGAGGTTCGCTTTATTAAAGTCCCCCACCACTATGGTTGCTGGTTCCGGGTGCTTGTGTTGAGTAGTGTTGAGTGCCTCGTGCAGTTTAGACAGGGCTGTGCCAACGTCCGCATGAGGAGGAATATAAACCGCCGTGGCGATAACCGAGCTGAACTCCCGAGGCAGGTAAAAAGGATGGCATTTGATAGTCAGATGCTCCAGATGAGGCGAGCAGGACCGAGAGAGAACAGAGATGCTCTTCACTTCGCACCACTTAGTGTTCACCAAGAAACAGACTCCCCCACCTTTGGATTTGTTGTCCTCTGCTGTCATGTCCATACGAAACACAGAGAATGAGTCCGACGGAGTCACTGCCTGGTCCGGCAATAGGGGGGTCAGCCATTGTCTCAGTGAAACACAGGATGTTACAGTCCCTCACGTCCTGTTGGAAGGTCACCCTTGCTCTCAAATCATCCAGCTTATTTTCCAATGACTGGATGTTCATGAGCAGAATGCTGGGCAGTGGAGGGCGATGAGCTCATTTCTGCAGTCTGTTCCGAATTCCGGCGCGGGTCCCCTGATGTTTGTGTGCGTCACTGCGAGGTCTCTCATTTGCGTCCTTCATCACTATCCACCGTCCGAAGTATCTCAGCCGGCCATGACGAATCGGGTTTGAAGAAGTCAGAAACCACGTAAAATCTGATTTCCAATTTCCCGAAGTATCACACTGTCATACAGTAACAGTCCAATAATCTAATAATACTGTAAGTGCAGTAGCTGAACCACACTAATGTACAAGAATGTAAAGAGTGAAACTATGCAATCACAACAATGAACTGCTGTGCTCAACTTCCTCATTTTTATTGTGTGTCATCATTTAATCTGTGGTACAATCCAGCCGCAAGGGGATGCACAAACTAGTGCATGTCTTTGTGCCGGTCCCAAGCCTGGAAATGGAGAGGTTTGCGTCAGGAAGGGCATCCGGCGTAAAAATTTTCGCCAAACTAAATATGCGGACAAAAATGGAAATTTCCAAACCGGATCGGTCGAGGCCCGGGTTAACAATGACCGCCACCAGCACTGCTAGCCGACAGGGTGCTGGCGGAAATTGGGCTACTGTTGGCCAAAGAAGGAGGAAGAGAGGAGGAAGGCATGTCCGGAGGAAGGAGGAGAGGAGGAAGGTTAAGAGAGTGGACGTGAGGATAAGAACTTTGAATGTTGGTAGTATGACTGGTAAAGGGAGAGAGCTTGCTGATATGATGGAGAGAAGGAAGGTTGATATATTGTGTGTGCAAGAGACCAAATGGAAGGGGAGTAAAGCTAGGTGCATCGGAGGGGGGTTTAAACTGTTTTACCATGGTGTGGATGGGAGGAGAAACGGGGTAGGGATTATCCTGAAGGAACAGTATGTAAAGAGTGTCTTGGAGGTGAAGCGAGTGTCTGACAGAGTGATGGTTATGGATCTGGAAATTGATGGTGTGATGCTGAATGTTGTTAGTGCATATGCCCCGCAAGTTGGGTGTGAGATGGATGAGAAAGAAGAATTCTGGAGTGATATGGATGAAGTGGCGAGGAGTGTACTTGAGGGAGAGAGAGTGGTGATTGGAGCGGATTTCAATGGACATGTTGGGGAAGGAAACAGAGGAGATGAGGAGGTCGATGGGTAGATATGGTGTCAAGGAGAGGAACGCAGAAGGTCAGATGATAGTGGATTTTGCAAAAAGGATGGACATGGCTGTGGTAAACACGTATTTTAAGAAGAGGGAGGAACACAGGGTGACGTACAAGAGTGGAGGAAGATGCACACAGGTGGACTATATCTTATGCAGGAGGGCCAGACTGAAGGAGACTGTAGACTGTAAAGTGGTGGCGGGGGAAAGCGTAGTTAGGCAGCATAGGATGGTGGTTTGTAGGATGACATTGGAGATCAAAAAGAGAAGGAGAGTGAGGGCAGAACCAAGGATCAAATGGTGGAAGTTGGAAAAGGAAAACTATAAGGTGGAGTTCAGGGAGGAATTAAGACAGGTACTGGGTGGCAGTGAAAAGTTACCAGTGAGCTGGACATCTACAGCAGAAGTGGTAAGGGAGACAGCTAGAAAGGTGCTTGGTGTGGCATCGGGACAGAGGAAGGAGAACAAGGAAACCTGGTGGTGGAATGAAGAAGTACAGGAGAGTATACAGAGTAAGAGGCTGGCGAAGAAGAAGTGGGACAGACAGAGAGATGAAGAATGTAGACAGGAGTACAAGGAGATGAGGCGTAGGGCGAAGAGAGAGGAGGCAAAGGCTAAAGAGAAGGCTTATGGTGAATTGTATGAGAGGTTGGACACTAAGGAGGGAGAAAAGAACCTGTACCGATTAGCTAGGCAGAGGGACCGAGCTGGGAAAGATGTGCAGCAGGTTAGGGTGATAAAGGATAGCAAAGGAAATGTAATCACAAGCGAGGAGAGTGTGTTGAGCAGATGGAAAGAGTACTTTGAGGGGTTGATGAATGAGGAGAACGAGAGAGAGAGAGAAGACTGGATGATGTAGGGACTACGAATAGGGGAGTGCAATGGATTAGCAAGGAGGAAGTTAGGACAGCTATGAAGAGGATGAAGAATGGAAAGGCTGTTGGCCCAGATGACATACCTGTGGAAGCATGGAAGTGTTTAGAAGAGATGGCAGTGGAGTTTTTAACCAGATTGTTTAATGGAATCTTGGAAAGTGAGACGATGCCTGAGGAGTGGAGAAGAAGTGTACTGGTACCTATTTTTAAGAATAAAGGTGATGTGCAGAGTTGTAGTAACTACAGAGGGATAAAACTGATCAGCCATAGCATGATGGAGAAGTACCGAGAAGGTAAGAAGGAGTTGAATTGTGTCTTTGTGGACTTAGAGAAAGCATATGACAGGGTACCTAGAGAGGAGCTGTGGTATTGTATGAGGAAGTCGGGGGTGCCAGAAAAGTATGTAAGAGTAGTACAGGATATGTACAAGGACAGTGTGACAGTGGTGAGGTCTGCGGTAGGAGTGACGGATGCTTTCAGGGTGGGGGTAGGATTACATCAAGGATCAGCTTTGAGTCCTTTCTTGTTTGCAATGGTAATGGACAGGTTGACAGATGAGATCAGACAGGAGGCACCGTGGACTATGATGTTTGCAAATGACATTGTGATCTGTAGTGAGAGTAGGGAGCAGGTTGAAGAGACCCTGGAGAGGTGGCGATATGCTCTAGAGAGAAGAGGAATGAAGGTCAGTAGGACTAAGACAGAATACATGTGCATAAATGAGAGGGAGGACAGAGGAATGGTGAGGATGCAGGGAATAGAGTTGGCGAAGGTGGGGGAATTTAAATACTTAGGATCAACAGTCCAGAGTAATGGGGAGTGTGGAAAAGAGGTGAAGAAGAGAGTGCAGGCAGGGTGGAGTGGGTGGAGAAGAGTGTCAGGAGTGATCTGTGACAGACGGGTACCAGCAAGAGTGAAAGGGAAGGTCTACAAGACGGTAGTGAGACCAGCTATGCTTTATGGGTTGGAGACGGTGGCACTG